>JACONQ010000022.1:125000-126039 GCA_014281115.1 Laburnicola sp. R22_1 | reverse complement strand
ACTAAGAATAAAAACTTTTCTAGCGCCTTCTAAAATTATTCTAAAATTCTAAAGAAAAACCTCAGCTATAGTATATTATATAAAAAATCTTAGTAAGCAAAAACGTACTAGTAGATAGGTAGTTTATTACAATTTATACATTTGTACAAGAAAGAGATTAGCTACACCTTTTATTATGTAAGCTATTCTAGTTTTTAAATTCTAGATTTATTGGCAATCTTTTTCTATTATTTTTAAAAATAGTAGGTTGTAGTAATAGTACTTAGTAGGCTACTATTATTTGTACGTAAAATGTTTTCTAAAAAAAAGAAAAAAGTTCTTTTTAACTAAGTCTTGAATTTTTTTAAATTTTTGTGTTACCAAGGATAAAAACGTTTCTAGCGCCTTTTAACATTATTCTAAAATTCTTAAAAAACACTTTTACTATTATATAGTATATAGAAAATATTAGTAAGCAGAAAAGTACTAGTAGATAGGTAGTTTATTGCATTTACACGTTTGTGTAAAAAGAGATTAGCTAAACTTTTTATTACGTAAGCTATTCTAAGTATTAAAATTCTAGTTTAATAGCAAATTATTTCTTATATATTATAAAATTATTAGTTAGTAGAAAAAGTAGTTAATAGGCCACTATTCTAATTACCTTTTGCAAAAAAGCAAAACCCCCAAAATTTTACTCTATGTCAGAAACCAGAGCTCGGCGTTCGGCGTTTTGCCGACAGAGCGCATCCTCACCTCCGACGCCATACAAAATCGCGGTCGCGCAAAATCTTTCCGGCACTTTCGTTGCGCGCGGGCGCAATCGTGTCGCATTGCGTTCCCCAGTACTATAAGGAGGAGTCAAATCCTCCGAGGTTTCATAATAGCACGATTTGTATCCCTGGTGGCTGCCGGCAACGTCAACTCTAGTCAGCGAGCCATCGGGGGTCAGATCAAATCTCAGCCCCTTGCCCAGGTAGGTTAACGCCTATATTTTGCAAGCGGTCGGCGTTCGTCGGCTGCACCTGAGCTTGTGGAGGGGATCAGAAGCCCTATTGTC
>JACONQ010000022.1:115000-117500 GCA_014281115.1 Laburnicola sp. R22_1 | reverse complement strand
TCCTTAAAAAAACCTTCTACTATTATATAGTATATAGAAAATATTAGTAAGCTAAAAGTACTAGTAGATAGATAGTTTACTACAATTTACTTATTTATATAACAAAGAAATTAGTACAACTTTGTATTATATAAGCTATTTTAGTTTTCTAAATTATAGAATTATAGGGAATGTTTTTCTACTATTTTTTAAAGATAGTAGGTAGTAGCAATAGTACTAGATGGGCTACTATTATTTATAAGTAAAACGTTTTCTAAAAAAAAGAAAAATTTTTTTAACTAAGTTGTAAACTTTTTTAGATTTTTATGCTACTAAGGATAAAAACTTTTCTAGGGCCTTTTAACATTATTCTAAAATTCTTAAAAAAACTTTTACTATTATATAGTATATAGAAAATATTAGTAAGTAGAAAAGCCTTTTTCTATTATTTTTAAAAATAGTAGGTAGTAGTAGTAGTACTAGGTAGGCTATTATTATTTATAAGAAAAAAGTTTTTTTACCTAAGTTCTAAACTTTTTTAGATTTTTATGTTACTAAGGATAAAAACTTTTCTAGGGCGTCTTAAAATTATTCTAGAATCCTTAAAAAGACTTTAGCTATAGTATATTATATAAAAAATATTAGTAAGCAGAAAAGTACTAGTAGATAGGTAGTTTATTACAATTTATACATTTATACAAAACAGAGATTAGCTAAACTTTTTATTACGTAACCTATTTTAGTATTCTAAATTGTAGATTTATAGAGAATCTTTCTTTATTATTTTTAAAAATAGCAGGTAGTAGCAATAGTACTAGGTAGGCTACTATTATTCAAAAGTAACAAGTTTTTGTTAACTAAGTCTTGAATTGTTTTACATTTTTGTATTACTAAGGACAAAAACTTTTCTAGGGCCTCTTAAAATTATTTTAAAATTCTTATCCTATTATTAAGTATATAGAAAATATTAGTAAGCTATAAAGTACTAGTAAATAGGTAGTTTATTATCATTTACCTATTTGTGTAAAAAAAGATTAGCTAAACTTTTTATTATATAAGCTATTGTAGTGTTCTAAATTCTAGATGTATAGAGGATCCTTTTCTGTTACTTTTAAAAATAGTAGGTAGTAGCAATAGTACTAGGTAGGCTACTATTATTTGCAAGGAAAAAGTTTTTTTAACTAAGTATTGAATTTTTTAGAGTTTTGTGTTACTGAGGATAAAAACTTTTCTAGGGCCTTTTAAAATTATTCTAAAATCCTTAAAAAAGCCTTTTACTATTATATACTATATAGAAAATATTAATAAGTAGAAAAGTACTAGTAGATAGGTAGTTCATAACAATTTATATTTTTATAAAAAAAAGAGATTAGTAAAACTTTTTATTATGTAAGCTATTTTAGTTTTCTAAATTCTAGATTTATAAAGAATCTCTTTCTGCTATTTTTAAAAATAGTAGGTAGTAGTAATAGTACTTAGTAGGCTACTATTATTTAGAAGTAAAACGTTTTGTAAAAAAAAGAAAACGTTTTCTTTTCAACTAAGGCCTAAATCTTTTTAGACTTTTGTGTTACTAAGAATAAAAACTTTTCTAGCGCCTTCTAAAATTATTCTAAAATTCTAAAGAAAAACCTCAGCTATAGTATATTATATAAAAAATCTTAGTAAGCAAAAACGTACTAGTAGATAGGTAGTTTATTACAATTTATACATTTGTACAAGAAAGAGATTAGCTACACCTTTTATTATGTAAGCTATTCTAGTTTTTAAATTCTAGATTTATTGGCAATCTTTTTCTATTATTTTTAAAAATAGTAGGTTGTAGTAATAGTACTTAGTAGGCTACTATTATTTGTACGTAAAATGTTTTCTAAAAAAAAGAAAAAAGTTCTTTTTAACTAAGTCTTGAATTTTTTAAATTTTTGTGTTACCAAGGATAAAAACGTTTCTAGCGCCTTTTAACATTATTCTAAAATTCTTAAAAAACACTTTTACTATTATATAGTATATAGAAAATATTAGTAAGCAGAAAAGTACTAGTAGATAGGTAGTTTATTGCATTTACACGTTTGTGTAAAAAAGAGATTAGCTAAACTTTTTATTACGTAAGCTATTCTAAGTATTAAAATTCTAGTTTAATAGCAAATTATTTCTTATATATTATAAAATTATTAGTTAGTAGAAAAAGTAGTTAATAGGCCACTATTCTAATTACCTTTTGCAAAAAAAGCAAAACCCCCAAAATTTTACTCTATGTCAGAAACCAGAGCTCGGCGTTCGGCGTTTTGCCGACAGAGCGCATCCTCACCTCCGACGCCATACAAAATCGCGGTCGCGCAAAATCTTTCCGGCACTTTCGTTGCGCGCGGGCGCAATCGTGTCGCATTGCGTTCCCCAGTACTATAAGGAGGAGTCAAATCCTCCGAGGTTTCATAATAGCACGATTTGTATCCCTGGTGGCTGCCGGCAACGTCAACTCTAGTCAGCGAGCCATCGGGGGTCAGATCAAATCTCAGCCCCT
>JACONQ010000022.1:105000-107500 GCA_014281115.1 Laburnicola sp. R22_1 | reverse complement strand
TAAAAACTTTTTTGAGAAAGTTTTTTTACTTAAGGTTTTTATTTTTTTATTTTTATATTAAAACCTTGTTAGGGCCTCTTAAAATTATTCTAAAATCCTTAAAAAAACCTTCTACTATTATATAGTATATAGAAAATATTAGTAAGCTAAAAAGTACTAGTAGATAGATAGTTTACTACAATTTACTTATTTATATAACAAAGAAATTAGTACAACTTTGTATTATATAAGCTATTTTAGTTTTCTAAATTATAGAATTATAGGGAATGTTTTTCTACTATTTTTTAAAGATAGTAGGTAGTAGCAATAGTACTAGATGGGCTACTATTATTTATAAGTAAAACGTTTTCTAAAAAAAAGAAAAATTTTTTTAACTAAGTTGTAAACTTTTTTAGATTTTTATGCTACTAAGGATAAAAACTTTTCTAGGGCCTTTTAACATTATTCTAAAATTCTTAAAAAAACTTTTACTATTATATAGTATATAGAAAATATTAGTAAGTAGAAAAGCCTTTTTCTATTATTTTTAAAAATAGTAGGTAGTAGTAGTAGTACTAGGTAGGCTATTATTATTTATAAGAAAAAGTTTTTTTACCTAAGTTCTAAACTTTTTTAGATTTTTATGTTACTAAGGATAAAAACTTTTCTAGGGCGTCTTAAAATTATTCTAGAATCCTTAAAAAGACTTTAGCTATAGTATATTATATAAAAAATATTAGTAAGCAGAAAAGTACTAGTAGATAGGTAGTTTATTACAATTTATACATTTATACAAAACAGAGATTAGCTAAACTTTTTATTACGTAACCTATTTTAGTATTCTAAATTGTAGATTTATAGAGAATCTTTCTTTATTATTTTTAAAAATAGCAGGTAGTAGCAATAGTACTAGGTAGGCTACTATTATTCAAAAGTAACAAGTTTTTGTTAACTAAGTCTTGAATTGTTTTACATTTTTGTATTACTAAGGACAAAAACTTTTCTAGGGCCTCTTAAAATTATTTTAAAATTCTTATCCTATTATTAAGTATATAGAAAATATTAGTAAGCTATAAAGTACTAGTAAATAGGTAGTTTATTATCATTTACCTATTTGTGTAAAAAAAGATTAGCTAAACTTTTTATTATATAAGCTATTGTAGTGTTCTAAATTCTAGATGTATAGAGGATCCTTTTCTGTTACTTTTAAAAATAGTAGGTAGTAGCAATAGTACTAGGTAGGCTACTATTATTTGCAAGGAAAAAGTTTTTTTAACTAAGTATTGAATTTTTTTAGAGTTTTGTGTTACTGAGGATAAAAACTTTTCTAGGGCCTTTTAAAATTATTCTAAAATCCTTAAAAAAGCCTTTTACTATTATATACTATATAGAAAATATTAATAAGTAGAAAAGTACTAGTAGATAGGTAGTTCATAACAATTTATATTTTTATAAAAAAAGAGATTAGTAAAACTTTTTATTATGTAAGCTATTTTAGTTTTCTAAATTCTAGATTTATAAAGAATCTCTTTCTGCTATTTTTAAAAATAGTAGGTAGTAGTAATAGTACTTAGTAGGCTACTATTATTTAGAAGTAAAACGTTTTGTAAAAAAAGAAAACGTTTTCTTTTCAACTAAGGCCTAAATCTTTTTAGACTTTTGTGTTACTAAGAATAAAAACTTTTCTAGCGCCTTCTAAAATTATTCTAAAATTCTAAAGAAAAACCTCAGCTATAGTATATTATATAAAAAATCTTAGTAAGCAAAAACGTACTAGTAGATAGGTAGTTTATTACAATTTATACATTTGTACAAGAAAGAGATTAGCTACACCTTTTATTATGTAAGCTATTCTAGTTTTTAAATTCTAGATTTATTGGCAATCTTTTTCTATTATTTTTAAAAATAGTAGGTTGTAGTAATAGTACTTAGTAGGCTACTATTATTTGTACGTAAAATGTTTTCTAAAAAAAAGAAAAAAGTTCTTTTTAACTAAGTCTTGAATTTTTTTAAATTTTTGTGTTACCAAGGATAAAAACGTTTCTAGCGCCTTTTAACATTATTCTAAAATTCTTAAAAAACACTTTTACTATTATATAGTATATAGAAAATATTAGTAAGCAGAAAAGTACTAGTAGATAGGTAGTTTATTGCATTTACACGTTTGTGTAAAAAGAGATTAGCTAAACTTTTTATTACGTAAGCTATTCTAAGTATTAAAATTCTAGTTTAATAGCAAATTATTTCTTATATATTATAAAATTATTAGTTAGTAGAAAAAGTAGTTAATAGGCCACTATTCTAATTACCTTTTGCAAAAAAGCAAAACCCCCAAAATTTTACTCTATGTCAGAAACCAGAGCTCGGCGTTCGGCGTTTTGCCGACAGAGCGCATCCTCACCTCCGACGCCATACAAAATCGCGGTCGCGCAAAATCTTTCCGGCACTTTCGTTGCGCGCGGGCGCAATCGTGTCGCATTGCGTTCCCCAGTACTATAAGGAGGAGTCAAATCCTCCGAGG
>JACONQ010000022.1:95000-97500 GCA_014281115.1 Laburnicola sp. R22_1 | reverse complement strand
AAGGATTTTTTTATTATAGAGAATCTTTTTCTACTATTTTTAAAAAGAGTAGGTAGTAGCAATAGTACTAGGTAGGCTACTATTATTTAGAAGTAAAAACTTTTTTGAGAAAGTTTTTTTACTTAAGGTTTTTATTTTTTTATTTTTATATTAAAACCTTGTTAGGGCCTCTTAAAATTATTCTAAAATCCTTAAAAAAACCTTCTACTATTATATAGTATATAGAAAATATTAGTAAGCTAAAAAGTACTAGTAGATAGATAGTTTACTACAATTTACTTATTTATATAACAAAGAAATTAGTACAACTTTGTATTATATAAGCTATTTTAGTTTTCTAAATTATAGAATTATAGGGAATGTTTTTCTACTATTTTTTAAAGATAGTAGGTAGTAGCAATAGTACTAGATGGGCTACTATTATTTATAAGTAAAACGTTTTCTAAAAAAAAGAAAAATTTTTTTAACTAAGTTGTAAACTTTTTTAGATTTTTATGCTACTAAGGATAAAAACTTTTCTAGGGCCTTTTAACATTATTCTAAAATTCTTAAAAAAACTTTTACTATTATATAGTATATAGAAAATATTAGTAAGTAGAAAAGCCTTTTTCTATTATTTTTAAAAATAGTAGGTAGTAGTAGTAGTACTAGGTAGGCTATTATTATTTATAAGAAAAAGTTTTTTTACCTAAGTTCTAAACTTTTTTAGATTTTTATGTTACTAAGGATAAAAACTTTTCTAGGGCGTCTTAAAATTATTCTAGAATCCTTAAAAAGACTTTAGCTATAGTATATTATATAAAAAATATTAGTAAGCAGAAAAGTACTAGTAGATAGGTAGTTTATTACAATTTATACATTTATACAAAACAGAGATTAGCTAAACTTTTTATTACGTAACCTATTTTAGTATTCTAAATTGTAGATTTATAGAGAATCTTTCTTTATTATTTTTAAAAATAGCAGGTAGTAGCAATAGTACTAGGTAGGCTACTATTATTCAAAAGTAACAAGTTTTTGTTAACTAAGTCTTGAATTGTTTTACATTTTTGTATTACTAAGGACAAAAACTTTTCTAGGGCCTCTTAAAATTATTTTAAAATTCTTATCCTATTATTAAGTATATAGAAAATATTAGTAAGCTATAAAGTACTAGTAAATAGGTAGTTTATTATCATTTACCTATTTGTGTAAAAAAAGATTAGCTAAACTTTTTATTATATAAGCTATTGTAGTGTTCTAAATTCTAGATGTATAGAGGATCCTTTTCTGTTACTTTTAAAAATAGTAGGTAGTAGCAATAGTACTAGGTAGGCTACTATTATTTGCAAGGAAAAAGTTTTTTTAACTAAGTATTGAATTTTTTAGAGTTTTGTGTTACTGAGGATAAAAACTTTTCTAGGGCCTTTTAAAATTATTCTAAAATCCTTAAAAAGCCTTTTACTATTATATACTATATAGAAAATATTAATAAGTAGAAAAGTACTAGTAGATAGGTAGTTCATAACAATTTATATTTTTATAAAAAAAGAGATTAGTAAAACTTTTTATTATGTAAGCTATTTTAGTTTTCTAAATTCTAGATTTATAAAGAATCTCTTTCTGCTATTTTTAAAAATAGTAGGTAGTAGTAATAGTACTTAGTAGGCTACTATTATTTAGAAGTAAAACGTTTTGTAAAAAAAGAAAACGTTTTCTTTTCAACTAAGGCCTAAATCTTTTTAGACTTTTGTGTTACTAAGAATAAAAACTTTTCTAGCGCCTTCTAAAATTATTCTAAAATTCTAAAGAAAAACCTCAGCTATAGTATATTATATAAAAAATCTTAGTAAGCAAAAACGTACTAGTAGATAGGTAGTTTATTACAATTTATACATTTGTACAAGAAAGAGATTAGCTACACCTTTTATTATGTAAGCTATTCTAGTTTTTTAAATTCTAGATTTATTGGCAATCTTTTTCTATTATTTTTAAAAATAGTAGGTTGTAGTAATAGTACTTAGTAGGCTACTATTATTTGTACGTAAAATGTTTTCTAAAAAAAAGAAAAAAGTTCTTTTTTAACTAAGTCTTGAATTTTTTTAAATTTTTGTGTTACCAAGGATAAAAACGTTTCTAGCGCCTTTTAACATTATTCTAAAATTCTTAAAAACACTTTTACTATTATATAGTATATAGAAAATATTAGTAAGCAGAAAAGTACTAGTAGATAGGTAGTTTATTGCATTTACACGTTTGTGTAAAAAGAGATTAGCTAAACTTTTTATTACGTAAGCTATTCTAAGTATTAAAATTCTAGTTTAATAGCAAATTATTTCTTATATATTATAAAATTATTAGTTAGTAGAAAAAGTAGTTAATAGGCCACTATTCTAATTACCTTTTGCAAAAAAGCAAAACCCCCAAAATTTTACTCTATGTCAGAAACCAGAGCTCGGCGTTCGGCGTTTTGCCGACAGAGCGCATCCTCACCTCCGACGCCATACAAAATCGCGGTCGC
>JACONQ010000022.1:0-55000 GCA_014281115.1 Laburnicola sp. R22_1 | reverse complement strand
TATATAAAGTTGCGTATAAGACACCTGTAAGATACGTAATTATTACTTAGACGCTTATCTAAGGTAGCTATTAATAGTTAATAGGTCGACAGTATTAATAATATATATAGTTGTGGTATAGATAGGCATTAGTAATTAAGGGACCTTCCTTCCCCCTTCTTCCTCTTTGCAGCGTAGCTCCTTAAAATAGCAATATTATAAGAAATAGGCAGCGGCGTTAGAAAGAAGGTAGTTACTTCTACGCCCTCTATGTATAGCGTCTAATTTAGGCTACTAGAACCCACTTAAAACGTATACCGCATAAGGCAGCTACTCCTATATCTAGCCCTACTAGCAGTAATACGCTAGGCAGAAGGGCGAATAAGACTACTTTAGAGATAATAACTATAAGCTAAGAGACAGACCTCTGTATAAAGCTAGTAAATAGTTTAACCTTATACCTAGTGCAAAGAAAAGGCGGAATAGTTAAAAAAATAAGGTAGATTAGAAGTAACTGCAACGCGAGCTTAATAAGCTTAAGAATTAGACTCCACCTATACTAATAAGAAAGTCTTATTATAGAATAAGCAACACTGTAAATTAAGTATATTCTAAGAAAAATATAGGTTCTACAAATAGGCTTTAAGCTAAATATAGAGGTACAGCTTCTACTATTAAAGCTAAGATGGCTGGAAGACTAACAGCCTATATAATACCGTAAGAATCTCCTATAGATTCTATAATAAACTACACCATAGTTTATCGCTTTTACACCTAAAGATTTAGCGCCCGTATAGATAATTATTAGATATAGGAGTATTCTTAATGAGATGAGATGGGAAGTGGTATGGTTAATTAATTAATGTTTTTTCCTTGTTCTTCCTAGAGAAGCTCGGCTATCGCGAGAAGTATCTATCTAGTGCCAAGACACACTAGTACTATTTGGGATAGTACAGGGGCAGTGCAAAACAGTGGTGCGCCGGCCTCTTTTAATTTCACAGTGAAAACACTGTGATTTACACTAATTACTAGTATGTATAGGCCATATAATCGGACACACCTACCCACTGTAATTTACAGTAAAATCACAGTGATTCACAGGGACTGTCTATCTAACAATAATTAACTATAGTTTATCGCTTCTTTACACTAAGGTTAACTACTTATTTTATCTTAAAATCTAATACAACCTTTATATAGCCTATAGGGAGTAATTTTTAATTATAATTCGCAATTTCTAGCATAATTAAGTATACTAGGCGTAAGATATAGGGTAGTAAAGTTTATATAGGGTGGTTATAGAGAACTATGCGCAATCCCTAGCAAATACTAAAATATAGATATAGCTAGGATAGGCGAAATTAAACCTATAACTAGCAATAAGAAATATATTCTAAGTAGGCTAGGATGACTTAGAAAAGGTCGAGGAACTTAATACTACTATTTAATTTTGCCTATAATAAGTGTAGGTAGAGTTGCAAATTTTCTTAGGATATAACCCTATATAATAAACGTATACTATTATAGCGTAGGAATAATTAAAAATAACTATATTGCTAAGAGTAGAAATATTCTACGACTTTAAGATATACTTAAGAATATTTTAAATAGCTATAATAATTACTACAAAGCTAACAAAGTCTAATATAGAGAAGATATTTATTAGTATAATAGGTAAAAGCGTAGGTTAAGTAGAGCGTAGCAATAGGCCGCCTTGCCATACTACGAATACTTACAGCAATGCTAATAATATAGCTAACTATACTACTATACGGGGGTAAAATAACTCTAACAATATTAATTAATATAGCCGTGGTATAGGCGTGTAGCTCTTTAGTAATACTTAAGAGTGTAACGCTTCTACGCTGTTGCTGTCGTCTCTACTATTCTCGCTATCCTAGATCTCCTTAATCCTATAGATAGTCATTATAGGCTTAGCTTTAATACTAAGAGGTATCTTCTTACTAATAGTCCTACTAGTAATCCCTTTAGGCCCAAGCTAGCTATCTAGAATCTATACTACCTTAAAGACATTTGGATTCACCTTCTTAATAAGCTGTAGCCAGATATTAAACTTAGGGACGCGCAGCGTATACTCTAGCTAAGTATTAGAGATAATATTATATAGTACTAAGCAGAAACTACTCTAGTCTAGCGTCTAGACTATTGTGTACTAGCGCATCCCTCGAGTCACACGGTTCTTAAAAAGCCGCCTATCCTTCTTAGTTAGCTTAGTGTATACTAAGGCTAGCAAGTCGTTTACTACTTCTGTGCGTACTTTACTATTACTATTATAACTATGTGTAGTGCTAATTACTATATCCTTATTACTCTTATAGATCTGCTCGATTTTATTCTAGTATGCCCGCCCTAGTAGCGCAGCTACCCAGAGATATATAATATAAATAGTAACTATCTCGCTCTTAGACTAGTTGCACATCTTCTAGGCAAAATAAAAGGCGTTATTAGCTACGTTTACGCGGCGTTTACTACGCACCTAACTTTATATATTGCTAAAATTCTAGCTTATTATAATAGTGTTAGATTTACTATAAAAGAGTGAGTCCTGTTTACGCTAGGCCTGCAGAAACTAAGTGGCATAGACTCGCGAGGACGTATTGCCTATCGCGCGGGCCTTTTTAAGTAATAAGTAGGCTGTGTAATATAGTGTCTTAGCGCCTGCGAAGAAATTAGTGTCGCCCACATATAGTTATTTAATAATCTAGGCTATAAGGGTTTTATCTAGCTGCGTAATAGATATATACGCAGCCTACTCTTAGTATAGCGCCTTATTACTTAGTGTAAGCAATTCTAGTTTATATTGCTTCTAAACTTGCCTAGCTTTCTATTTTTCTATCTATTATCTTTCCGCCCTTATAGTGTTGTTAGTGTGGTAGGTGTGCTTAGGGGAGAGGGCACTGGCTTAAGCTAGCTTAACTATGCTATCTGGCTCGTTCACTTTACTAATAACAGAGCTAGCTACCTTTCTAGACTTAGACCTATCTAGTTCTGTGCGCTTGGGCAATGCTAATTCTAGTAGCGAGCCAGCGCGCTTCCCTCCTAGAACCGAAAAAGAGGGTACTAGTGCTTCCACCCGCGGCAAGAACGCGCGTTTCCATAGCACTTTTTGTGCTAATAGAGGTGGCATACTTCCTCTAGAGGAGGTAAGCTTTTTAGCCGCATGGGTAAGGCACGCCTAGGCATTATTAGGTAGCGTGTTAAGGGGGAGGGTTTTGCGTACTAGCTAGATGGCAGATAGTAACAAGTGCGCGATAAAGACTAGATTATATACACTATTAGTGTCTAGTATAATCTAGCCTATACTATAACCCTAAGGCGAAGTACTAGCTTATAGGAATTTTATATTAAAGAAGACGCGCTTATACTCTATATTAGGTAGTTTATAAATAGGGATAGTAGTGCCTAGAAGAAAGCTGCGGGCACCGCTATTAAATTTACGCGCGGACTTAGCTAGTAGGGCCTCCTAAGCTATTAAGACTATAGTAGCGTAAGATAGTAAAGATGGTAATAAGAGTTAAATAATTATATTATAATTAGACGCATATTACGCTAAGCCTAATTTAGCCAACTCTAATCTAGCGCTAAAGTTAGCTAATCCTTATTAAACTTAAATTTAGTATAGCTAGAGATATATAATAGGATATAAAAGAGTAGAATAGCGTCTATATAGCAAGTGCAACAGCATTCTAAGATTATAACTAACACTATTATATTAGGGTATATAGTATAAAGAGAAATTAATATATTATAGTGTAAGAAGATAATATATTAGGTAGTAGTCTTATATAGTGCTACTAATAGAGTTAATTTCTAAGAACTACTCTTCTACTCTTCTAAGTAGATATGCACTTTCCTTAAGTAAGTTACTAGCCTATACACTATAAATATCTTTATAGAGCTATTTAAACACTAACGCAAGCTATAGGTAATTATCTATTAGCCCTATGCTATTACTATACCGCCTGCACAGATTATTACCTATCTTAAGATACGCTACCCTAAGGTACTAATTATACTACGCAAGAATATTACTGTAATTGCACATACGCTGCCCGACTTAGTATGGGACCCACGTAATATACGTATCTTAAAGCCCGTAGAAGACTATATTACGCACTTTGACTATCTTAGTAATAGCCTTATATATATATTTCTAGCGTGTTAGTATATATGCACAATGCTATAGAAGATATATACCCATTACTCTAGTAAATATGACTAGGTAGGCAACTAGTAGTGCGGGGGTAATATAAAGAAGATAGAAGCGCAGCCAAGGAACTAGATATAGCAAGATAGCTAAACTTACTAGTAGGTATTTTAAGTAGTTGGCTAGCCTATATATATGGCTATTAGGGCCTGTCTGGCAGCGTTTCAATAAACAGATATTATATAGGGGGTTCTTACTAGCTAGTAAAGCGACTAAAAGAAATGCTAGGCACTGTAAGCGTAGGCAATTATTAGAAATAGCCACTATGTTAAGGTAGACGTATGGCTAGAGCTAACAGCATAGGTGTCCCATCTTAAGGGCTGCTTAAGGGCGTCCCTACTTAAGGCTTAAGAGCTACTAGAGGCTAATAAGAAACATAAACTAAGTGTTGCCTATAAGGCTATATAGGGAGTAATACGCAAGGCTTTTTAAAACTACTATTCTAAGATAGTAGAATAATACACGCTAGAGCTTATTAAATAACGCAAGACAGGTGCACCATTAAATAAAAAGCCCTTCTATGCTAGGCAGCGCGTCTAAACTATTAAGAAGTATAGCCACAAGTTATTACACGTGTTCTACTACCTATAGTATATATATGGCTAGACAGAGCGGCTACTATACAAGCTAAGCAGCCTCTAACAAGTGGCTCTATTATAGGCACAATAGAGTGTAGGCTAAGGGGGCAACACTATAGAGCTAGAAAAGTATTATTTATAGTTCTAGATATGGCTACTAGACTACACGCTACTTACTAACAAATATAAAAGTGGGCTGCTTAGTGGGGTTGCGGTGCTAGGACTTAAGCCTAATTGCCATAGAGGTGGATAGGTACCCGCACACAAGTTTTTCTTAACGCTTTTAGCCCTAGTTACTACGTCTAAGGCGCTGGTTGTGTACTATACTTACTACTAGTAGGAGTAGGCAATACTAGCTAGGGTAAACTCCGCGCCTATAATAAGTAAGCTAGTAAGGGAAATGGCTATACGCTTTATAATACTATCAGACTTTAATTATATAGTAACTTCTATAAACCGCCTACTCTATCTATGGACACTAGCGAGAGCAGAGTCTAGATATTATAACGTAGATGGCATTCTATTATAGAGTGGCAACTGGCTCTTAATTAATTAGTAAAGCTTCTCGCTAAAAGACCTGCGCTCGATAGTTAAGGGCCTGTATAAGACGGCGAGACTGCAGCTACTAAAAGATATGCTGTTGCTAGATCTAGACGTGCGAGATTAGGTACGGCCAGGCATAACCATGCTGCCAAAACTCTCCCTTAATAGGATTGTAGACTAGCTAGCTAAGAGGTTAACTGGGTATAGCTTCCTCAACCATCCTAATAATAATATAGAGTCGTGGCACACGTGTAGTAGTAGTAGTAGTATTGATTAACGTCCAGGAACGCAATGTTCTAGCCTCCCATGGGGCATGGGGACGCGCCGAGCAACCGTTTTGGAGCCAGCCAAAATGGTGAAGGCGTTTCTTGCTGTGAAGCTATCGCCATCTCTTGCAGCGGCTCGTAAGAGTCCGCCCCTCCATGCGGGGGCTAAATCTTTGTCTTCTTGCCTATAGGCTAAGGTGTCAGGGTGTATCTATTATACATGTAAACTAAAACTAAAGTAGGGGCAGCTTCGGCTGCCCTGAAACTGTATCGAAAAGTGCTAAGACTTTAGCGTGTAACTAGTAAGAATAGGTAAGGAGAGTAGCTAGAAAAGGAAGGGAGGGATAAGGAGAGTGGAGAGTAGGTAGGGAGTTGCCGCGTGTAGCAAGTTGACGGGGAGAGACACGCCTGCTGGGAGCTCTAACGGAGTTGGCGCTAGAGGAGCTGTCCATATAGTGTAAGTTAAGCCTAAGAATAAAAGGTAGCTTTTTGTTGCTAAGTGTTAATCTTCTGAAGGGTTAATAAGTTCAAGTAGAAGTTGGAAATCTTTTGGCTCAAGTGCCTTCAGGTATTCCACGCCCTCCCTAGTGGTGCTGGGGGCACGCTGGCCGTTTCGGCCAGTAGCGGAACTTTCGAACTGATCGTGGGCAGTGTACAATGTGGTCGGGCGCCAGGTCTGCCCCGCAGGGGCATTCTGTGACGGCGTCTTCGTGCCTGAACTTCTTATGGTACCAGGCGTAGTGTCCGTGGCGGGTGCGCATGGACAACAGCTTAGCAAGCGTCGGTCGTTGGAGGGTGAGCTCCTTTGGCTGTTTCGCAGGGCGGTAAGTGAGGTCCCACTGCATGTACCATTTAGACAACTTAGGCGAGCGGGCGCGCCACCAGTCCATCTCAGCGCTCCTAGTGTAGGCGCGAACGTCTGACTTAAGGCCTGAGACCGTAGGCTCAGCTGCCATGCCGTATGGAGGTCGAGGGGACTTTGCTGCGTCGTCGGCTAGCTGGTCCGCCAATTCATTCCCTTCTATTTCGCAGTGACCTGGGGCCCACCGGACAGCGATGTCCAAGTTCTCCATTGTCTCCTGGCACCTGACGAACGCCCACTGCGAGGAGGGGGACGGGTTGCCTCTTATGCACCATATAACAGAAGTGTTGTCAATGCACATGTATATGCGTCTCAGCCGGTAGGCGGGCGTGCGGAGCGTGTGGGCGAGTCCTCGCCACGCGCCGACAGCTTCGGCATCGAAAACGTGGGACCTGGGGTTGAGGGAGCCGTTGCCCTGCAGGGTGAGGGCCTGCCCTTCGTATACGGCGTAGCCGTACGTGACGTGCTTGACGCCGTCAATCCATTGTTCGGAGCCGTCTGAGAAGACGGTGATAGCGGTCGGCGGGAGGAGAGCCCACCACTCCTTGAAGTGACGGGCGGCGTCCTTCTTGGCCACTCGGCCTGTGGGGTCGGCGCGGCTCCCGCGGGAGTAGTGGGGGCGCGGAACTCCGGTCGGGGTACTGGGTCGAAGATCTGTGCGAGTTGCTGTACCTTCGAGCGGGCTCTCTGTGGGAGGCCTGCGCCTCGGCCTCTTCTGACTGTGGGCAGGAGGGTTCTAGCAGTTAGCGGGTGCTTATCGTCAATCGTTAGCAGGTGTGCTGCGAAGCGAAGCTTGCATGTCTCAAGTGCCACTGCCGCTGAAGGGAGACCTGCGTCCCTAAAGACGGCGGTGGTGGGTGTGGTCCGATAGGCCGGTACGACGGCTCTACATGCCTGCTTGAGGACTTTGTCGAGTGCGTCAATGTGCCAGCCCAGTCGGGTGCTTACCACAGCGCTTCTCGATTGGCACGTGATTCTGGAGGGCTTTGTCCTGCCTCCGTACCAGGCCTCCGCGTGGCACACGTGGCTACTATAGAGGGTTGTTAAAGAGCTAGTCTTACGGGACAGGTTTATACGTGGCATAGATGCTACGCAATAGCCTCTCTACACGCTATAGTATAATATGGCTGTGGCCGCCTATATAAAGGCCGTACGTCGCTTTAAGAAGATCCTCTTTATACTAGTCTATTTGTTAGGGGGCGCACTAGCTCGCGAGACTAAGATTATGTTAATCTAGTACAAGAACAGCGTAGAGGGTGTTGGGCACTAGGGCGTGTTTATAGAAGGGGGTCTTATATTATTTATAACTACTTATTATAAGGGGTATAAATTTACTAAGAAGGTTAAGACTATCTACTACTATGTGTCTTAGAAGGTAAGCAAGCTAGTGGTATACTTCCTTAGATTAGGGCGGCCCTTTATTAATAACCTCTAGATAATGCACTATAATATAGAGGATTTAACTATCTTTCTCTAGAAGCCAGCGCCTAAAGAGTAGGAGGAGGATAGTAAGGAAGAAGACAATAGTAATAAAGAGGGGGATAATACTAATAGGGATAGTAGATAGTAGTAGTAGTAGTAGTAGTAGTATTAATTAACGTCCAGGAACCTAGGTTCTAGCCTCCCATGGGGCATGGGGACGCGCCGAGTAGCCATCTGGGGCCAGCCAGATATAGTAGTAGTAGTAGTAGTAGTAGTATTGATTAACGTCCAGGAACCTAGGTTCTAGCCTCCCATGGGGCATGGGGACGCGCCGAGTAGCCATCTGGGGCCAGCCAGATGGTAAAGGCGATTCATGCTATAAGCTATTGCCGTCTCTTGCAGCGGCTCGTAAGAGTCCGCCCCCCTCCGTGCGGGGGCTGAATCCGTGTCTTCATGCCTATAGGCTGAGATGTCGGGGTGTAGCTATTATACATATAACAATCCAAAGCAGGGGCAGCTTCGGCTGCCCCAAAGCTGTGTTAAAAAGTGCCAAGACCTTAGCGTAAAACTAGTATAGGAAAGGTAAGGATCGTGTAGACAGTAAGGAGAGGTAAGGAGAGTAGGAGAGCGTAGGGGAGGTTGCCTCGTGTGGCAAGATGTCAGGATGAGAGGCACCCCTGCTGGGAGCTTAGACAGAGTCGACGCCGGAGGAGCTGTCCCAGGTTATTGTCGCGCCCGCCAGCATCTGTGGCTTAGTAGGCAGTCCATAGAACCAACATTTATTTGTTAGTGTCAGTGGGGTTGGCAAGCTCTAGCAAGAGTTAAAAATCTTCAGGCTTAAGGGTCTTTAAGTATTCAACGCCCTCCCGTGTGGTGCTAGGAGGGAGAGGGGGTTGTTTCGGCCAGTAGCGGAACTTCTGGACCGCTTGTGGGCAGTGGACTATGTGGTCTGGCGCGAGGTCTGCCCCATAGGAGCATCCTGTGACTGCGTTGTTGTGTTTAAACTTCTTGTGGTACCAAGCGTAGTGTCTATGGTGGGTGCGCATGGATAGTAGCTTTGCAAGCGTCGGTTGTTAGAGGGTGAGCTCCTTTGGCTGTTTTGCAGGGCGATACTTAAGGTCCTATTGCATGTACTACCTGGATAGATTCGGTGTGTGCTTGCGCCACTAGTCTATCTCTGCGCTCCTAGTAAGGGCGCGAACATCTGACTTAAGGCCTGAGGCTGTGGGTTTAGTTGCCATGCTGTGTGGAGGTTTAGGGGTCCTTGCCGCGTTGTCTGCTAGCTAGTCTGCCCGTTCGTTTCCCTCTATATTGCAGTGTCCTGGGGACCACCGGACAGTAATGTCTAGGTTCTCAATTGTCTCTTGGCACCTAACGAACGCCCACTGCGAGGAGGGGGACGGGTTGCCTCTGATGCACCATATAACAGAGGTGCTATCTATGCACATGTATATGCGTCTGAGCCGGTAGGCCGGCGTGCGGAGCGTGTGTGAGAGTCCTCGCCACGCGCCTACAGCTTCGGCATCGAAGACGTGGGACCTGGGGTTAAGGGAGCTGTTGCCCTATAGGGTGAGAGTCTGCCCTTCGTATATAGCGTAGCCGTATGTGACGTGCTTAACGCCGTTAAGCCATTGTTTAGAGCCGTCGGAGAAGACGGTGATAGCAGTTGGCGGGAGATGGGCCCACCACTCCTTAAAGCGGCGGGCGGCTTCCTTCTTATTCACATGGCCTGTGGGGTCGTCGCGGCTCCCAGGGGAGTAGTGGGGGGCGCGGAATTCGGGTTGGGGTACCGGGTCGAAGACCTGTGCTAGTTGTTGTACCTTTGTGCGGGCTCTCTGTGGGAGGCCTGCGCCTCGGCCTCTTCTGACTGTAGGAAGGTGAGTCCTGGCAGTTAGCGGGTGCTTTTCGTTAATCGTTAGCAGGTGTGCTGCGAAGCGGAACTTGCAGGTTTCTAGGGCTACTGCTGCTGAGGGGAGTCCAGCGTCCCTGAAGATAGCGGTGGTGGGTGTGGTCCGGTAGGCCGGAACAACGGCTCTGCATGCCTGCCTAAGGACCTTGTCGAGTGTTTCTATGTGCCAACCCAGTCGGGTGCTCACTTCGGCGCCTTTTGACTGGCGCATAATTCTAGAGGGTTTGGTTCTTCCTCCGTACCAGGCCTCCGCTCCGTACAGGAGTCAGGGGAGGACGCAGGAAATCACCGCTTTGCGCAAAGACCCCGGTGGGGGGCCGTGTTTGATCCGAGCGAGGCTGCGGATGTGGTGGGCAACAACCCTTGTCTTTGCGGCGCGTATGGCCACGTAGGTCTTAAAGGCGAGCTTCCTGTCGAACCATACGCCTAGCCAGCGCAGTGCAGGTACCTCACTTGTGGGGAGGATTGGGTGAATAGTAAGGTGATCGTCGATGGCGCAGGGCGGCGCGTAGTCCCCGTTCTGTCTTGTAAGGTGGATCATTTCGAGCTTGTCTGGTGAGAAAGCAATCTTGTGGTCCGCGCCGTATGAGTTGATCTTGCGGACTTGTTTAGCAAGTATTTCAACGTTGAGGTCGAGGCTATGGGAGGCGCTGTAGAGGCATATGTCGTTAGCATAGCCAAAGCGCATAGTCATGTCCTGGAGTAGTAGCTCTGCAAGGTATAACATGTAGATAATGGGGGAGAATGGCGAGCCCTGTGGGGTGCCGCAGGCCACTGGGTGGCGGCCAGAACGGTGTTGGCTGTAGCGGACAAGAATGTGTCGGTTTGTGAGGATGTTGCGTGTGAGGACTAGGACCTTCTGGTGCCAGCCTTGGTCTTTTATGCGGTGTAGTAGCTGGTTAACTAGCAGCGCGTTAAAAGCTCCTAGTATATCCATAGTTACCATGGTGACGTGTTTGCCCTCGCTAAAAGCGAGTTCGGCTTTATGGGTGAAGGCCGTGATTAGGTCCATGGCCGACCTTTTTGGGAGGGCCCCCCCGTGCTGGGGGCTTAGGACGCCGTGCAGTACAGCCAAGTGGGCTATGCGCTGAGCGATTACCCTTTTAAAACCTTTGCTAAGGCAGAGCAGCATGGCAAGTGGTCTTATAGACCCTGGGATTGTGTAGTCTTTCTTGCCAAGTTTCTTGATGAAAATAATTTCCCTGTCTGTCCAGGCGGCCGGGTAGTGGTTAAGTAATAGTAGGTCGCGGTAGATGTCGCAAACGTACTGTCTAATGTGGTTCTAGCATGCTGTGAGCAGCCGGACTGTTATGCTATTAGCGCCTGGTGAGGTGCTGGAGACCCCAATTACGCAGCGCTCCGTCTCTTTAATTGATAGGTACGTGTCCCACGGGATAGTAGGGTGTTTTTGTGGGGTGGGCGGTTCCGGCAGATTATCCTCCGCCGTGAATCTGCAGAGAAGTGCTTGTTGTAGCATCTTAGCCTTGTCTTTGTCTTTAGTCGCCTCCGCGCCTCTAAACACTATTAGTGCCTATGTTCTAGTGGGTTCTAGCTTGTGCCAATTAATAATGCGGAAAAGTTCCTGGTCGCCTTTAGCGTTATCTATAGTGTGTTGCTAGTACTCCTTCTTTGCCTTGCGGACTATTGCTAGGAAAGTACGTGTCTTATTAGAGGGGCCCTGGCTAGTGTGGCTGTTGAGCGAGTGGAGGTGTGCTTAATAGGCTGTCTTGCAATTGTCTATCCACTAGGGCGCTGAGTGGCCTGTCCCTCTCTTATTTCTACCTGCTGTCTTTAGGGCGTTGGTGAGGACTTCTTCTAAGGCAGCGACGCGCCTGTTAACGTGCTCGCAGGTCTGTAGCCCGTCTAAGTGGGGGGCGCCTTTCATTCTGTTAGCAACAGCGTTAACAAATAGCGGTAGCTTCTTTGTGGGGACCCTATATTAGAACTGGTTAAGGGGCTCCTGTCCTCTGCCAGGGATCGTAGTAACCAACGTGTTATGGTCTAAGCCGCAGTTTATGTCTGTTCGTACCGCGATAGTCGCGAAGGGGATGTTGCAGAAAGAGAGGTCTATAACGTGCCCAGCCCTATGGGTGGGGATTCCAGGTTCGCCTATATAATCCATGCCGCTGTCTGTAGCCCATTGGGCCAGCTTAGCTCCGCCCTGTGTGGTCGTGACACCAGGCTTGAATATGTCGTGTTTAGCGTTGAGATCACCTCCTGCCAGGCACCTGTTTGGTGGGGTGAGGCAGGTGATGTAGTCGAGTACCGGCGTAGTCTGTGGCGCCCGGTAAACGTTAAGTATGGAGATTCCGTTCACTTCGATCCACTGCAGGTCCCTGTTATGCAGGGATAGTAGAGAGAAAGGTAGGAAACAGATGCCTATAAATCTAGATAGATACTAGGGTATAGACCGCATTCGACGCGTGCTAAAGAAGTAGACCTTATAGTATATAGCGGCTGCGCTTAATATAAAAGTATAGCAACACGCCTATTCTATAATCTACTAAAAGTTGGCTAATAATAGAAAGGCACGCAACTGGCTTAACATACTCTACTTTAATAAAGAACTAGATAAAGACAATGCGCAAGCATAGTAGTCAGGCCACTTAGCTTAGACAAAAGAGGGGAACTATGGCCGCAGTCTTACTAAGTTGCCATTCTAGACTATAGCAGAGCGGGCTAAGTTTTAGCGGGTAAGTATAGACTAGCATTGTATCCTCTAGTTCGTGTCGGCGCTAAAGGAGGAGTAGTACTATGCTAGGCACTACGCTAAGGCGATGGCATAGTAGAAGAAGCAGGCTTAAGAGTAGTGGTTATTACTCGCTATGCTAGACCTAAAGCCTAAGTTTAGGCAAATAGCAGGCCATTCTAACGCTAAGTATTATGGCTAGCAGTAGGAAAGCCTAAATACAATTATGCAGCACAGCCTTTACTTACTAGTTATAATGGCCATAGGTATAGAAAAGAGTATATTATTTATGCTACTAGCGTTAGTGTCCTCTAGTGGCGTGACAATTATTATCGCGCCGCTTAATCTATTATAAGACAATATGCTCAACCGCTGCAACTAGCTTAGCATTCCTAGCGCAAAATGGGATGGCTGTTAACCGCCGTACTAGGCCAGAATTGTATTCACGACGCTAGAAGGCGCAGCCACCAAGTTGTTTGGCCGCTTCCTTAACGAGAAGCGGATGCTTAGGCAGCTAGACCGTATTGTTATCGATAAGTACTATACAATACTCGAGTTAAATAATTAGTAGCGATCGGACGTGCTAAGGCTATTAGAGATAATGGGCAAAGGCACACAGCTAGTGTACTTAACAGCCACGCTGCCACCTATGCTATAGCTAGCCTTTCTAGACGTTGCGGATCTTAATATAAGGAAGCTTAATATTATCTATAATAAGTCTACCACGCGGCCTAATATTACGTACAGGGTATAGAAATATACGTAGGGCGAGCTAAATATAGCGCTTATTAACCTTATTATAGCAAAGTAGGCAAAGTATAGCCCTAAGACATAAATCCTTATCTACTATCTATAAGGGCGGTACACGGCCTTACAGGGCAAACCTCTCGGGGACAGCTAGTATGGTTAAAAGAGATAACTAAATTAAGACTATACTAAGATGGGGGATAAGGAAGGAAACTAGGGGGCCCTTACTTATATAGTGGGCGGCGTAGGGCATAGGCTCACGCGAACCGCACGCTAACACTAACTAGAAAAGGCGCCTTCTATAAGGTGAAAGGCGCTATTAGGGTATGAAAGAAAAGGTAATGGTAAATAACTAGTAGGGAGGCAGCCACGAACCGTTACATAGGGAACGTTAACTATTAGGTTAGGTTAGAGAACCCGTTTATAAGTATAGGGAATATTAACTATTAGGTTAGGTTAGAGAACCTATTTGTGAGTGTAGGGAACGTTAACTATTAGGTTAGGTTAGAGAACCCGTTTGTAAGTGTAGGGAACGTTAACTGTTAGAGTAGGTTAGGAAGCCTATTTATAAGTGCAAGGAACGTTAGTCGTTAGGTTAGATTAGAAAACTCGTTTGTAGGTTAGAGTTTTTAAGTATAGAGAGTATTGGCGTTTTTTAGTATAGAGAGAGTTAGAATTTTAATATAGGAAGAGGATTAGGGTTTTTAAGTATAAAGAGAGGTAGCGTTTTTAAGTAAAAAGATAACATGGATGGCAAGCGAGCGGCGCAGGCAAGCGAGCGGCGCACCCCATCAACTTTTCGCACCTTTGAAGTCGCGCAGCTCAACCACAATATAATATACTATATAGATTTTGATACAATAGATTAAGCAGTATTTAAAGTATCTTTTTTGCACGTACGTGAGTTATGCCCAAGCTCTCTGCACCTTGTGCAGCGCGCCAGAGCCTGGCGGCTCAGGCCTGATCGCTCTCCACTTTGACGCTGTTCATGCTCTATCTGCTGGTCAGCCGCCTTTTGAGCAAGTATATTCTCTCCCTCTCCCTTTGTTAAGGTCCCCTGCTTCTGTATCCGCTTCTTTTTGCGCTGTCTACGCTTAGTTGCTGCCTCATTGGCTCTCTCAAGGCTAGTAATCCGATCGCGCATAAGCTCAGCTGAGAGCATCATTACTTCAGCACCCTTCTTAAGTTGATTAATCGCCTGAATAATAGAGGCAGGCGAGGAGCTCTTGTGCCGTTGAACGCGCTCACGGATTAGAGTTGATTGAGCCTCAAGCTCACGTATGTTGCTCGGCGTTTTGGCTTCCCAGAGAGCCTCTGGCAGAGCAGCTGGTGAAGGCGTACGAAGCTGCACATCCAGCTTTGACAGAACAGCTTCAGGCTGGAGAGGAACAAGGCCTGCGCCTCGAAAGGCTGAACAGATATTGGCTGATGTAAATGATTGCTCAAAGGCTGTCTTGAAGGCTGGCAGGAATTCAAGCTTCGTGATGTGGTTGATGTAGTTACGGATCAGAGCCTCAACCTCTCGGCTGTACGCGCGCTTCAACGGCGAGAAGCAGCCCACATCAAGTGGCTGCAGTAGATGCGAGGAGTGAGGCGGCATGCAGAGCGTGTAGATGTTGTTCTCCTTGCAGAGCTGTTGAAATTCAAGAGAGTGGTGGCTCGCATGGCCATCAAGGATAAGCAGCCTACGCGTGCCAACAATCCGGGTCTCTGTATGCTTGATAAAGTGCTTTAGCCACTCAACTCCAAGCTCGTTCGTCGTCCAGCCGTTGTCGCTAAGAGATATAGCCCAATCGCGCGGGATATCCTCCTCGTACCAAGCAGATAGGTGGTGCTGGCCAGCAAAGATGATAAACGGTGGGATAGCCCAGCCAGCAGCGTTGATTGCTTGGACAAGTGTCACCCACTCGCGGTTCCCAGGCTGGACAGCCTTTGGCCGGCCTCTCCTCTCTGACCCTGTAACAACGAGCTGAGTCGTAATCTTGCCCATCATGAAGCCAGCCTCATCAAAATTGTAGACGTCCTCATCGCAGATGCCGTACCTGGCCTTAGTCTGCTCTACAAGCTTGAACCAGGCGCTAATTAGGATAGGATCCTCACAGAGAGCTCTCTGTCTATCGTAGGCTCGGTTAAAACACGTCTTAAGAGAGTCTGTACGCCTAACAAAGTTGGCTGGCCACTTCTGTCCAACCTGGCCTGCGCCGCGCGCAGCTAGCAGCTTATCTGCCATATCGCGAATTGCTAAGTAGGTAGGCGAAAATCCACGTAGGTCCAGATCAAGTATATGACGAATTATCACCTCCTCTTCTAGCTGGGTGAGCTTCTTCGAGTTGGGCTGGCAATCGCGTCGCGTAGGTCTCCCAGCGCGTCGGCGGCGGAGCGTTGTTTCGGGTACATTGTAGACTGCTGCAGCAGCTCGGTTGCTTTGGATCTGGCTGGTATTGATTGAAAAGATGGCAAGCTGAACATCTGCTTCCTTTGAAGCCATTTGAGTGTTGTGGCGTGGAGTTGTTGTAGGACGCGTTTAGAGCGGGTGCGAAAGTTGATGGGGTGCGCCGCTCGCTTGCCTGCGCCGCTCGCTTGCCATCCATGTTAGGTAAAAGAGATTTAAATAAAATAAAATAAAAGTTTAAAAAGTAGAAAGATTTTATTAAAATTAAAGTTAAATAGAAAATAGAAAAGATTATAAAAAGAAAAAGTATTAGAAAATAAGAGAATAAAAAAATAAAAAAATACTAATAAAGATTAAAGAGGAATAGAAGAGTATAAAGTATAATATAAAAAAAGGAAATAGAATTATAAAGTAAGTATAAGATCATTAAAATAGATATTTAAGTAGAGTAAAAAAAAGTAGATAAGAAAAAGTAGATAAGAAAAAGTAGGAAAATAATAGAGTAAAATTAAAAAAGAAAGAAATATTAAAAAGAAGATAGAAAGAAAAGAGACAGAAAAAGAAAAAGAGTATAAATATATAATTAAATAGAAGAGTATAATTAGGAAAAAAAAGTAGAAAAAGTTTAAAGAGTAGTATAAAATAAGAAGTAGAAATAAGATTAGGGTTATAAAAGAACGAGAGTAAAAAAACAGAAAAAATAATAGGAGTAAAAAGATAAAAATTTAATATTAGAAAGTAGAGTAAGAATTATATATAGTGTAATATAAAAAAAAGTTATAATAAAAAGTTTAGTTATAAAAAGAAAAAAAAAGAAAAAGATAGGTATTTAGGTAAAGTAAAGAAGAGAGTATATAAAAAAAAAAAGCTCATTCTATTACACGAAGAAAGGGACTGCCATTCTTTGCTTTCGCACTATAGAATTTAGCGCGCGCACGGACCCTCGAGTGCCTTTCTTTGCTTTTCCCAAACTCGAAAACAGCTGCAACTTAGAGGCAGCGTGCAGGTCACTTATAACAATATTATATACAATCTATAGAAAGTTTGTAGATAGATTGCGCGTAAAAAATAATAAGTTAGAAATAGAGTTAGTATTCTTAGTCGCCGCCGAAGCGAGTACAACCCCTACTAGCTAGCGTAGAACTGCGCGCTAGGCAATATAAAAGTAAGCTGCGCGCAACTTACGTGTAAGTGTAAGGGCCTAACTATATATAAGTTGCGTACAAGACACCTGCAAGATATGTAATTATTACTTAGACGCTTGTCTAAGGTAGCTATTAATAGTTAATAGGTCGGCAGTATTAATAATATATATGGTTGCGGTATAGATAGGCATTAGTAATTAAGGGACCTTTCTCTCCCCTTCTTCCTCTTCGCAGCGTAGCTCCTTTAAACAGCGAGATTGTAAGAAACGGGCAGCGGCGTTAGAAAGAAGGTAGTTACTTCTATGCCCTCTGCGCATAGCGTTTAATTTAGGCCACTAGAACCCACTTAAAATGTGTACTATATAAGGCAGCTACTTCTATATCTAGCCCTAACCCAGGGCGCTAAATCTAGACTAGAATACTTTGTTAGTAATATAAGCTACGCGTATAGCGCGTATATCTAAGATTTGGGGGTAGACTAAATTATTATTTTATAGGTAGACTGGATTTAGATTCTATTAGCGAATTAACTCTAAATTTAGATATGTTTTTCGTAATAACAAACTACACTATCTATAGGATTTATAAAAACCTAACTTATATAGTAGAGCGTAGGTCGAGGAGGTATTATAGGTTAGAGTTATGTTAATAAGGGGATTGGCAGTGTATTACTAAAGTTAGGACTAAGCGGAACGCAGAGCCTAGCTACTATAATTAAGGCGAAGAGAGAGATATGTATAGAAAGCTAAACAGTATATTTAGGGCAGATATTATTAATCTAGCGTATTAGTATGGCCGGAGCAAGCATAGCGTGTTAATATTTTAACTATTTAGTAGAGTACTAGGTAGCCATATGCAAGGAGTGCTAGTACGTAGTATTGTTAGATTAGATTAAGGGCTATTTATAGGAGCAACACAAGATTAAACGCAAAGACGCTAGCGAGATAGGATTAGAGGTTCGCAGCTAGGCAGGCGTTATATAGTACCCTAGCGAGTTTGTAGCGCTAAGCTAGATTATAGCGCCTTATCCCTAGTTACCTATATACGCAGACGGTTTATTATACTAGTTAAACCCAAGCTAGTGTTAGTAGGTGTTACGGAGCATAAAGAGCATAAAGCAATATTAGCATAAGGACTACTAAGGATAGTTAGCGAGAAAGAAGCGCGGGCGACTAAGTTAGATTAAGGAGAAGGAATTATAAGCGTAGATAGAATAGGGATACATGTCATGGATCCATAGCGGCACCTGGCTCGGAACCCGGAATAACGTTGATCCGGCGCTAGGCCCAATTCGGCCACTAGCGCGGCAGCACCCATAAGGTGCTGCCCTTCTGCCTACCTACTTGGTATAGCAGTATTTCATGTACTAGGAATCAACTTACTTTCATCCCAACTATCGCGGGGCCCGAACCCTTACACTATACTGCTATCGCTCCCCCAGGGTTCTAGCTGCGACAGGCTCACCGCCAGGGTGCCAGCGAATCGGAGAATTGCGCGTCGACGAACATCTCCCGCGATCGCGTGGCAGGCCCAGAAGTGGGGCGCAGTGGTGTGCGTACGGATTAGGTTACCAACGACAACAGTGACGACGACGACACGTAGAAACTTGACGACCAAGGGCATACTCCCTCTCAGGCTCGGTCGGCGGAGAAAGACCGTGGAGAGTAGGCAGGTGGTAGGGCTGGACGCGCGGGTCGACGCGTGTGCCGCTACAGAACACCTGCGGTGAGTACGCCGCTTGAAGAGGACCTGGCCTCCCCTACTACTACATCAGTATACAGTGTTTCACAGTGATAGCAGTGACATCTGGGGCAAGCTAGCAGAACGGACGTTTGTGAAAATCCGGCTAGCGACTTTGTTATAACTCCGCCTGAGGCGTAAGATCGCACCTCACCCGAAACCACCAACCTTCCACATCACCACAGCATGGATTCCGATTATCCTCGCCTGAGTGGTAAATACGACGAGCATGGACGACTCCGCGCACCTTTGTCGCCCATGCCTGGAGAATTTCATTCTGATACTCCAACTCCTCAACCTCGAACCGGAACCGTGGGCGACCTTGGGAACTTTACACCCTCTTTCGCAAAGACGTTCGCCCAACAATAGGAACAAGCAGACACGCAAGAATCTACGACAATTGCTGGCGATTCGCAATCCCAATCGCAACCCGTCATCCCAGCTCTGAACCCTCGCGCCCGATCAGCGCTTCAAGGCCCTGATGTTCAGCGTACCCGACTTCCCGAAACCCGTCTCAGTACTTTGACACCTCTACTAATGTCATAGACGACATATTCGACGCGTCAAAATTGGCAAGACAGCGTGACGAACCCCGCGAAGGTCGCCGAGTTACTATTCAGACGCCGCAGAAATCCCCCAACCGCGGCCGCCGATCTGAGAGAGACCAGAGATCTCCTGCCTCCTCGCGTTCGAAATCCGACAGCCGTAGCCCAGGCAATTTACGGATACCCAAGAAGGCGTCGCTCCCGCAGATCCGTTTCGAATCCCCGCCTCCCCTCACGCGCGATGAACGACGACGCACCTCTTTAAGGGCTTCAAACCTGTTCGTGGAAGCCCATGGGCCCGTTGATAATGAAGGAGAGCTGGGCTATAACATAGAGGTCCAATACAAGGACGCTCAAGGAGAATGGGTGGAAAAGACGTTTCGACTGACTGATGCAGCCAAGTTCGCGGAAGACGTACAAGCTCACCCTGACGCCTGGTTTGACGTCGTCGTGAAGTGTGCTAAGTCTGGCGAGCAACTGGCCAAGAAACTCTCTCGGCTTGACGCGCTGGAGGCCACATTTCAGCGGTTGCGAAACGCCTACAACGCGGCTGGCGGCACTGACCCGGAAGCTCACGAGCAATTGCAACAAGCTCATGATGCTCTGTTGGATGCCCACCGTCAGCGAGGCGCAGACTTGGCCACCACTAAGAAGGACTTTAAAGACATGCAAACTCGCGTTCGACAGGTCACCCAAGTTGGACAAGAACTACAGGTGAAGTACAACGATGCCATCAAAGCGAATGAGAACGCTTCTGTGGAGCTTCACAACCTCAAGGCCGATTATCAGTACGCCGTCCAAGACGCTCAACAGTCCAAAGAAGAATTTCAACAACTACAAGGACGTGCTCAGCAGTTCGAGCGTCGAGCGCAGATGGCCGAACAAGCTGCGTACGCCGCCGAAAACGAACTTAGGTCCCTGAGGGCTCAGACGCGCTCACCATATGACGTATTAGGACGCGGTCAACCTCTCCCGCGTGACCAGTTTAATAAATCACCGACTCCTCGTGAGCATGGGCGTGCGCGTTCTCCGCGACGAGACATCTACACCCCGAATAGCGACCCTGCTCTTAACTACCATCCCACTGGTACGACGTATGGTCGCTTCACGCAAACGCGACCCGCCGAAGGACCCTTCCGCGATAACCTTTACGATCGCCGCGACTATCGCAACGAGCGTGAAGACGTATACGACCGACGCGACCGACGCGAAGATTGGGACCGACGTGACGACCGAGACCAGCGCGATGACGACCGTGAACGTCGGGAGACTCGAGACCCGCGTGACGAGCGACCCTTCAGCGCCTCCCACATGTCGGTTGGGACTACTGGCGGCTCGCATTACAAGGCCCCAGAAATAGAGTCCTTCAGCGGTAAAGACAAGGAGGATTATGAGCGTTGGCGAATTACTGCGGTCGACAAGGCAATCACACTCCCGTCAGAGGAACACAAAGTCCGTTACGTTCGCCGTTTCATCAAAGACGACGCCTGGAACCTTGTCTATCCGATCCTGAGTTCGGTCAACACATTGGAGGATCTGCTGAAGCCCTTGGATGAGACCTACATGTCCTACGATCGGATTGTAGAAGCCGAACAGAAGCTTTATAACAATACGTTGCAATGGAAGCGTGGCGAGACGTTTGCGCAGTGGCAAGGGCGATTTCTCTCTGTCATCAACTTGCTTTCCATGGACGAGATGGGTAAAGTTCGACATGCCCGACGTCTCATGGACAGCCGTCTCGCCCGCCAAACTTCGTCTAGTTCGATACCGAATGAGAGCTTAATGGCCTTCCTAGCCCGCGCACGTCAACTCCACCAGTACAATTTGGACATTGACAGTCAACTGCATTCGGGACCCAAGAAGTCGACGACGTCATCCGGTAAAGACACCAGCCGCAAGCGTTCCCCGAGCGACCGTTCCTCAGCGCGAAAGGACAGGGCCCCGGGCGCTCACCCGCAAACGAACGACCGAGGAACGTAATCGTATGAGTAAACTGGGTCTTTGCTTCAAATGTGGCAAGCCGGGACACACAACGCGCGACGAGACTGCACCCTGCAAAGACAAAGACTTCGTCCCTTCAAAAGATATCCCCGCTTTGGCCTCCGCCATGAATGCGTACGCAGAGGACACGGAAGACGAGGACGGCGACGAATTCCAATATGAATCAACCACCGACGAGGATGAGTTGGGAAACGAGAGGCTCCTGAACTAAACCGCGATCAGGAGCAACAACGGCGTAAAACTCGACAAGAAATCCGGCAGACTATCCAGCGCCTGGAAGCCGCACCCAAGTACAACAGCCTCGACGAGCCCGTAGTCATGCACGCCGTATCTACCATCGCGTTAGATATGTCTCCCATGCTGGACGCCACCCGTCAACTGGAATTCGACTGTTATATCAAGCTCCCTCTGGCCCGAAAATGGCTCCGCGCACTCAGCTTGGTGGATACGGGAGCCACTACCTGTTTTATTCATCGACGAGTCGTCAAACAACACCAGCTCAAAGAAATTGCTTTGGAACGACTAGTCGGCCTAGCTCTGGCTGACGGCAATCCTTATACTAAGCTCCGCACCGCGGTAGAGATCACGATCAAGCATGGATCTCATACTAGCCCAGTGCTATGCTACGTCACTGAAATCGGTAAGTTCGACGTGTTATTGGGGATGAATTGGATGGACCACCATTCACCAATCCCCTCTTTTAGAGAAACCCGTTCATTGAGCTTCGAATCGCCACATTGCCTGGTAAACTGTTTGGACAGCGCGCTGCCCGAAAAGATTTACAACAACAAACCACCAGACAGTACGACGCGTAAGAAGACAGCAAAGAACGGGATCGACGTCATTTCAGGCCGTGCAGCCGCAATGATGATCGCCAGGGATCCCGACTCCGTCATTTTCATTGAGCCACACCACTGGGAACGACTGGAATCATTAGATCCCGGTGGGGAAGAATCAGACAAGGAAAGTCTGCGGGAACACATTATTGCCAACCTCTGCGCTGCTCAGCACTGTGTGGTATCGGATGCCGACTTCGAAAAGTATATGAGGAAACTGGAAAAGCCCGCGATCACCAGAGAAGAAATCGTCGAGCTATTGCCACCATTTCTAGTTGACCTGGCTCACGGATTCGATCCCAAGGAAGCTAATAAACTACCCCCGCGTCGACCTGGAGTGGACCATGCCATCGATCTGAATCCAGAGGCCACGGTACCACGTCCTAAGATATATGGGTTAACCCGCAAGGAATGTGGAGCGGTGAAGGTATACATTGACGAGATGTTGGGCAAAGGTTTCATTCGCCCAAGCAGCTCACCTTACGCCGCGCCCGTACTGTGCATTAAGAAACCCGGAAAGGGACTGCGGATTTGCGTCGATTACCGCGCCTTGAACGAGGCAACAAAGAAGAACCGGAACGCTCCACCCTCGATCAAGGAGACCATGGCACGACTAACAAAAGCACGAATCATGAGTATCGTCGACGTAATAGCCGCTTTCAACACCGTACGAGTCAAGGAGGGTGACGAGGAAAAAACAGCTTTCTTAACCCGCTATGGCCTTTACGAGTACCTGGTTATGCCATTTGGGTTATGCAATGCCCCGGGGACCTTTCAATCTTACATTAACGACGTCCTGAGGGAACATCTGGATGACTTCTGTACCGCGTACCTGGACGACGTACTTATCTATTCTGACGATGAGAACAAGCATGAGACACATGTCCGGACAGTAGTCGAGAAGCTCGTTAACGCTGGACTGTTCTTGGACGTCCATAAGTCACAATTCAAGGTCAAACGCGTCAAGTACTTAGGACTTATTCTGACCACGGACGGTATCGAGATGGACCCCGCCAAGGTTAGCACGATACAAGGATGGCAACTGCCGCGCAGCGTCAAAGACGTACAGGCCTTCCTGGGATTCGCAAACTTCTATCGCCGGTTTATCCTAGGATTTAGCCAGCTCGCACGACCACTCACAGAGCTGACTAAGAAATCGGATACCCGGACCAAAGTATTTCCGTTAGCAGCTGACTCCGCGGCCGCCCAAGCTTTCGAACGACTCAAACAAGCCTTTACACGCGCACCTGTACTCGCCCACTTCGACGCCGACTTGGAGACCTGGTTAGAGACAGACGCGTCCGACTTCGTCACTGCCGCAGTCTTGTCGCAGATGCACGACGATGTATTGAAACCCGTCGCCTTTCTGTCACATAAGATGAACCCAGCTGAGTGCAACTATGAGATTTACGACAAGGAGTTGCTCGCAATTGTGCGCGCATTTGAGGAATGGCGTTTCGAGCTGTCAGGCACAAAATCGCCTATTGACGTCATATCAGACCACTTAGCGTTGCGCTACTTTATGACTAACAAGAGACTAAATCGCCGACAAGCACGATGGGCTGAATTCCTCTCAGAGTTCAACTTCCTCATTAGATACAGACCAGGTAACCAAGGCACCAAGCCAGACGCTTTAACCAGGCGTCCCGGCGATCTCCCCGAGGGCGCAGATGACGAACGACGTCAACACCAAGTCCAAACGATCCTTAAGCCGCATCACGTTGCGCCAGAAGCCCGCGCCGGCGGCCACCAAGCCCATTACGGTCCCGAAGATAGTGATGGCCGCAACGGCAACGCGCACACCAGCTGTGCCTGCACTTCACATTGTGCTTACGAGAATACGTCACGATATGCAGTCTATATAGCTCAGGTCCTTACCAGTGAACTCACAGACACCGTTGCAAACCTGGCCCTTATGACATACTTGATCAGTGAGGAGGATTACATTAGCGAGGAGTCTATGGAAGAATCGCTGGCGTTATCCTCCTTAGCACCTTTACAAGTGCAGTCGCCCGAGGCGGAGGAGGAGACAAGGATTAATCCTCCTGCCAATGACGGAGATTCAGAGAAAGACCTTGTCACTAGGATCAAGGACGCGTACCCCGCCGACGAGGACCTGCAAGCCATTATAAAAGCGAAACTCGAGGGACAACGTCGCATCCCATTATCGCTCATATATGACAAGAAACTGCGAATCGAGCTCGGAGACTGCCGACTGCAAGACGACTTGTTATACGTGAAGGACAAGATATACGTACCAGATGATGGACCTCTGCGCACTGCAATTATCAAAGACTCTCATGACGAGTTATGCGCAGGCCACCCTGGTAAGCACGCCACGTACCACAACCTGAGTCGTTGGTTTTACTGGCCTCGCATGACGACGGACGTTGCACAGTATGTACGCAATTGTTTGACGTGCCGTCGCTCCAAGGTCAACAAAGAAGGCAAGCATGGACTTCTCCGCCCATTACCAATCCCAGATCGATACTGGGAGAGCATATCAATCGATTACATCACTGAACTGCCAGCCTGCAAAGATCACGGCCGCACCTACACCGGTATACTCGTCACAGTCGATCGCCTGTCCAAGAAGAAGAAGTTCATCCCTGTTACCGATCTCAAAGTCACAACGCTGGTCCGTGCGTTCGTCGATTCGTCTCATATTTCTGGCGTCGCCTGTGCCAACGATTGGGTACCCGGCCCAAGGTATCGACTTCCCATCATCCGGAGACCGACGGCCAGACCGAGATCGTCAATGCCTGGGTAAAACAGTACCTACGAGCTTATGTGAATTACTAACAGGATGATTGGGCACTGTTTCTGCCAATGGCTGAGTTCGTCGCGAATAATCAGATTAGCAACTCCACCGGCGTCGCCCCATTCATGGCAACCAAGGGCTACCTGCCGCGATCCTCGATCCACGAACCGGTCGAATCAACGACGTCACTGTCCGCCCCCGCCCGAGCCGACCAGCGACGCGCCGACGAGTTCGTTACTAAGTTGGAGAATCTTCGACGGTTCTGTCAAGACAACATGGCCTGGGCACAAGCGAAGCAGGCAGAATATGCGAACGAGGACCGCATGCCTGCTCCCGAGTTACGCGTCGGTGACAAAGTTATGTTGGACATGAGGTTTATTAAGACGACGCGTCCTAGCAAATCATTGGACATGAAACACCGCGGACCGTTCACTGTCACATGCGTCATTGACAACTCTGCATACGAAATAGACCTGCCGCCGGAAATGGGACGCGTACATAACGTGTTCCACCCATGGTTATTACACAAACAACCCAGCAACGCGCTACCTGGACAGCGATTGGAACCTGAGGGCCCCATTGATATTGACGTGGACGACACCTCGGATTACACGATCAAAGCCATACTGAACTGTCGTATTAATGGTGATCTCCGAGACCCATACCGCCGCAACAAGAAAGGTTTACTTCAGTACCTGGTCGAGTGGGAGGACTACCCCAAGGGTCCTGATAATCCGTCATGGGAACCATGGATGCTCCTCATCGACGCCCCAGAGGCAGTGGATCAGTTTCACGGCGACAACCCACGCAAACCCGCCAAACACGTCAAGTTTGGGGACCTAGCGGCCCGACAAGAAGTGCTAACAAACGAGATCAGTGCCATGTACGTCGTCACGTAGGTGCAACAGGAACGCTCCGCCACGTCGCAAGTGACCAAGTCGTTTATCTTGGTAAAGTACCCTGTTAGAGGAGGTTTCCTCTACAGCGTTGGTTAAAACGATCTGCTAAACTTAGTGACGCTGCTGGGCACATCGTAACAGCACCATTGCCAGCCGCGATGGTCCCCAACCAGCTGGGAATGGTCCACGATGACGCGCAATGGCGTGCGATGGTTTAGGATGCACCGCAATGGTGCGAGATAGTTAGGTTATATAATGGACACAAGCCTCGCCGGAGCTTGAGGCTATAGAGGGGGTAGTGTCATGGATCCATAGCGGCACCTGGCTCGGAACCCGGAATAACGTTGATCCGGCGCTAGGCCCAATTCGGCCACTAGCGCGGCAGCACCCATAAGGTGCTGCCCTTCTGCCTACCTACTTGGTATAGCAGTATTTCATGTACTAGGAATCAACTTACTTTCATCCCAACTATCGCGGGGCCCGAACCCTTACAATACACGTGTGTGTATTGCTAGCGATTATTTGGTAGCTACTATAGTTTGTAGTATTTCTAAGTGCACGTACCTAATAAAGGTCTAGTAGGTGGCCTAGAACCCGCTCCTATTAATAGCGAGGGCGTATGGGCGCGAGTAGGAGAAGAGATAGCTAAGGTGTGGGAGAATATTAAGAAGCGGGCGCAGAACACTATCTAGGATAGCGAGAGGGACAAAGTGAACCTGTGGCTAGAGCGGACGCAGTGGCTGCTATATTTAGTAGGTATAGAGAGGCCTAATTTGTTAGCGTGCGTTAAAGAGCCCGTTGCTAATGCTAACCCTAGAAAAGACGAGGCGGCAGAGCTAGTGGAAGCAGCGATTTGGGCGGCCATAGATAGGTTGGCGCAGTTTAGCCAGGTGTTTGTAATTAACCGAATTGGCGTGTTTGTGCGGTTAGAGGCTATTTGAATAGAGAAGCACTAGACGCGGTTCTAGCCATTATAGCTATATATAGACAAGGATGCTATTATTAAGTATGCGCAGCTATGGTAGTAGATATTAATATTTTTTGTATGCACGTAGAAGGAGTATGTATAGAAGAGCCTAAAGTACTAGTTTATACGCTAATAGTAGGAGGCATAGAAGGCGTTAGTTTAATAGGCAGAAAGGGGGGTAGAGGGGAAGGAGGTAGACAAAGAAGATATAGAGGAAGAGATAGTAGATATATATAAGAAGATAATAGAGGAGGAGATAGAGGACGTAGATAAGGCAATAGAGGATAGAGAAGATAGAGAGGAGTAGCGTTAGGCAGAAGGTGCTAAGTCTAGTAAGCCTAAGAAGTTATTAAGACTCTAGAAAGCGTGTTTAGAGTTTTATATTGCGTTGTTAAACTAGTCTATTATGCGTAAGAAGTATAATAGCCTATTAGTGTGTGCGTTAGTAGTGTTGGGCGTTAAGGGGGATGGGTAAAAGGGCCCTAAGTAGTATCCGCTAATATTATTAGTAGTTATTAAAGTGGCTCGTTTTATAGCTGTGCAACAGGCGTTGGAGTTATCCAAGCTATTAGACAAGAACAAGGACGAGTTTAATAACGACAGCACGTACGAGAGCAATAGCAGCTACCCACGCCCGCGCCGGCCCAAGGGGTGTTTGCAGTTTGTGCAAAAGATAATAAATAAGTTTATAGTGCAAGGTAGCCACGGACCTATGTAGTAGATATTAGATTTGCGGACGTATGGGTTAAAAATCCATTATAACACTACATTGCGCGGCCATATTAAGTGGATAGGCGGGAACGAGTTGTTGTACAAGAGGTTATAGTTTAACATAGCTTAGTTTTATAGTATAGTGCACAGGTTAGCGACTAAAAGCTAGTAGTTATTAGTAGAGAAGTTAATATTCGGCACTAGTAAGGCTGCCAATCCTATACTTAGTGTTCTGTAGGAGAGTATACAAGACAACCCAACTAATAAGTGGCCAAGATAGAATTTTTTAAAGGACCATCGCACCTATATGCCTATAGATAGAGAGAGGTGGTTGTTAAAGCGGGTAGAGAGAAATACTAGTATTTGGGACAGGTTTATAAAGCTAGAAATATATTTAGAAATAGACTAAGAGGCTATTAAGTAGTATATAGGGCGCATTATTAAGTTTTAGGAGAAGTTGGCTGTGTTAATATATATTATAGGCAAACAGCTAGCAAAAGGACTAGAAATATTAAGCGTCCAGCACAGCAATACTATAAAAGGGGGGCACTATAATATATTTATTAAGAATAGCATAGTGGTATATATAACGCATTACTATAAGAGATATAATATTAGTAGTAATATTAAGATTATTTATTAATATTTGCTGCGTAAGGTAGACGAGTTAGTAGTATTATATATATAGTTAGTGTTAATGTTCTAGTAGTAGTTAGAGGCATTAGTATAGGAAAAGGAGAGCGTGTTATTATATATGTGGCTAGCGGACCCTAATAGACGCAAGTAGATAATAGAGAGGTTATAAGAGGCGTTAAAGCGCAAGAGCCAGATAGGGATAGGATAGAAGTTAATAATTACCGCGTACTATAAGATTGCCATTAGTATAAGCTAGCGATTTTTATATGGATCTACAATATTTTAGACAAAAGAGGAAGACGAGAATAAGAAGTGGGATAAGAAGAATATAGGCGCGTTAATTACTAATAAGCAGGTAGGACATACCGCGCACATTGCAGAATTAATATACGCGTAAGGGATTATAGAGTAAGCCAGGGTGGTGGCAGATAAGTAACAGCAGTTTTAGATATTAAGTATGGATTGGCATTGATTTTTAGGGTTCTAAGCCAATGTGGAGGAGACGATAAGTAAGAAGCGGAAGAGAGCGCTATTTAAGAGCGAAGCAGACAAGGTAAGGATTAATTAATAGGGGCAATTAAGAAAGATAGACACAATAGCGTAGTTAAAGCGGATAATAAGCAGAATAGCGAAGTTCTGTAGCGTGCAGAAAGAAGTCATTAATACTATTATTATAGGCAAGAGCCCTATTGTGGCTATAATACTAATAGGCAGTAGAAAGAGTTTATTATTTATATTGCCGGCGTGGGCAGAGTAGGGCAGAACTAGCATTATTATAATTCTATTAATTACGTTGCGGAAAGACATAATATAGTGGTGCAAGTTGTTAGAAATATCGTGTGTAGTATGGGAGGGACGCTGTCCGCCTAACGCAGCCGCGGTAGTGTTAGTAATGCTTAAGTTAGTAGTAGAAGAGGAGTTTGCGACATTTTTAACCCGGTTATAGGCGACGCGATAGTTAGACTAGATTATAATTAATAAGTGTTATATTATATTAAACTAGCGGTATATATTCCGTAAGTAGATATAGTAGTTAGGCAAGTTAGTAGCCACTATCCCAGGGCGTTAATAACATCCAGCCCTCCATGTCGTTTTTGTTTCAGATTTGTTAGTGATGAAATATTTGTTCCTCTGCGTAGATACAGGTACATAGGCTCTATATCGTTAACTTTGAGGGGTCGGTGTCGTTAGGTTCCTATAGGCCGATAGAGCTGAAATTTAAGTATGTTATTTAGCGCAGTAGGTTGTATTATGCAACTTATTTTCGCGTATAGGACGCGTGTGGTTAAGGATATTAGGGTTTGGTGTTCGTGGTTAGGGTTAAGCTAGCGAGGCCGCGAGGATGCAGCGAACGTCAACCGTCCGGGGTCGGAGGACGTTCCGAGATGATGAGTCGCAACCACGAAACCCAAATATGCGTTTAGTCGCACAGTAGGATAGAGGAGGCTGGGGCGGTATATAGTATGCGTAGTAAATAAGGCCGTAGAATTAATATATTTTATATATATAGCCGTTTCCCATCCGCGCGCACCCGTAACCCGTTATTATACCCATTGTTGTTACCCGTTGTTAGCACTAGTCCGCCGCAAGCCATTCCATCGCCGCCATTATGGCAGAGAAACCTGTTGCAGACAATTGTTTTAAGCATTTAGCTAAGTATTCGTTGCCCATATGTCAAGAGTGCAGGCACGCAGTGTTGCCTAGTCAGGTAGCAAGTCATTTGCAGCGTGCCCACCCCGTTAGACGCAAGCAGGCCAAATTAATAGCAGACGAAGTCCGCAGCTGGGCCGGGTTAATCGAGTATGCCAGCGAATTGGAGGTGCCCAGCCAGATTATTAAGCCTATACAGCAGTTACCGGTGTATACAGACGGGTTAATGTATCGGATTAAGCCAAAGCATTGCTGTTAGATATTCCGAAGCGAGCGCGTGATGAAGAACCATTGGAGAGACGCCCATAATTGGTTGCCGACGGACAAAGGTGGCCGTCCAAGTCAATTAGAGGCGAAGAAGATACGCGACCGCATCAGCAATAGTTCCCAAATTGTCTATTGCCAGCAATTTTTTGTCCAGGGCCAGGGTTCGCAGTATTTCGAGGTGCGGCAGCCCGGCAAAGGCGGCCCCGACACCGTACCCGTAGACGGTGACGCAGCATGGGCGCAGGTGGGCGAGCAGATGGCCGAGGCGTGGGAGAATATCGAGAGGCGGGCGCAGAACACCATCTAAGACAGCGAAAGAGACGAGGTAAACCCGTGGTTAGAGCGGACGCAGTGGCTGCCGTATTTAGTAGGCATGGAGAGGCCCGATTTATTAGCGTGCGTCAAAGAGCCCATTGCCAACGCCAATCCTAGGAAAGACAAGGAGGCAGAGCTAGTAGAAGCAGCGATTTGGGCGGCTATGGATAGGTTAGCGCGGTTTAGCCAGGCGTCTGTTATCCACCGCATTGGCGTGTTTGTGCGATTAGAGGCGATCCGGACAGAGAAGCACCAGACGCGGTTCCAGCCATTACAGCCGTACATAGACAAGGAGGCCATTATTAAGCACGCGCGGCCATGGCAGCAGATGTTGATGTTTTTTACACGCACGCAGAAGGAGCATACGTGGAAGAGCCCCCGATATCGGTTCACGCGCCAGCAGCAGGAGGCATGGGAGGCGTTGGTCCAACAGGCAGAGAGGCAAGTAGAGGGGGAGGCGGCAGAAGAAGAAGAAGAAGAAGAAGAAGAAGAAGAAGAAGTGGAAGAAGAGACAGGGGATAGGGACAAGAAGATAATGGAGGAGTTAACAGAGGACGTAGATGAGTCAATGGAGGAGGGAGACGCTAGGGAGGAGCAGCGTCAGGCAGAAGGTGCCGAGCGCAGCAAGCCCAAGAAGTTGTCGAAAATCCAGAAGGCGTGTTTGGAGTTTTGCATCGCGTTGTTGAACCAGTCCATTACGCGCAAGGAGTACGACAGCCCGTTAGTGTGTGCGTTGGCGGTGTTGGGCGTTAAAGAGGACGGGTGGAAGGGCCCCAAGCAGTATCCGCCGATATTGTCAGCAGTTATTAAAGTGGCCCGTTTTATGGTCGTGCAACAGGCGTTGGAGCTATCCGAGCCATTAGACGAGAATAAGGACAAGTTCGACGACAACAGCGCGTACAAGAGCGACAGCAGCCGCCCGCGCCCACGCCAGCCCAAGGGGTATTTGCAGTTTGTGCAGGAGATAATAAACAAGTTTATGGTGCGAGGCACCCACAGACCCATACAGTAGATGTTGGATTTGCGGACGTACGGGTTAAAGATCCATTACAACACGACATCGCGCGGCCATGTTGAGTGGACGGGCGGGGACGAGTTGTTGTACAAGGGGTTGCAGTTCAACATGGCCCAGTTCCGCGGCATGGTGCACAGGTTAGCGACCGAAAGCCGGCAGTTGTTAGTGGAGGAGTTAATGTTCGGCACCAGCAAGGCCGCCAATCCCATACCTAGCGTCCCGTGGGAGAGCATGCGAGACAACCCGACCGACGAGCGGCCCAAATGGAATTTTTTAAAGGACCATCGCACCCGCATGCCCATAGATAGAGAGAGGTGGTTGTTTAAGCGGGTAGGGAGAGATGCCAGCATCTGGGACAGGTTCATAAAGCCAGAAACGCGTTCAGGGGTGGACCGAGAGGCCGTCGAGCGGTACATGGGGCGCATCGTTAAGTTCTGGGAGAAGTTGGCCGTGTTAATGCACATCGCAGGCGGACAGCCAGCAAGAGGACCAGAAATAATAAGCGTCCGGCATAGCAATACCGTGAAAGGGGGGCACCGCAATATATTCATCGAGGACGGCATAGTGGTGCTTATGACGCGTTACCACAAGGGATACAACGTCAGCGGCGACATTAAGATTATTCATCGATATTTGCCGCGCGAGGTAGGCGAGTTGGTGGTGTTGTATATGTGGTTGGTGTTGCCGTTCTAGCAGCGGTTAGAGGCGTTGGTATGGGAAAAGGAGAGCGTGTCGTCACACATATGGCCGGCAGACCCTAACGGACGCAAGTAAACAATAGAGAGGTTGCGGGAGGCGTTAAAGCGCGAGAGCCGAATCAGGATAGGACAGGAGTTGACGATTGCCGCGTACCGCGAGATTGCCATTAGCATGAGCCAGCGATTTTTACGTGGATCCGCAGCATTTTGGACAGAAGAGGTAGACAAGAATAAGGAGTAGGATAAGGAGAATATAGGCGCGTCAATTGCTAACAAGCAGGCAGGACATACTGCGCACGTTGCAGGATTAATATACGCGCAAGAGATTATGGAGCAAGCTGGGGCAGTGGCAGACAAGCGACAGCAGTTCCGGACGTCGAGTACGGATTGGCATCGATTTTTAGGGTTCCAAGCCGACGTGGAGGAGACGACAAGCAAGAAGCGAAAGAGAGCGCCGTTTGAGAGCGAAGCGGACAAGGCGAGGATCAATCAATAGGGGCGATTAAGGAAGATAGACACGACAGCGCAGTTAAAGCAAATGATAAGCAGGACAGCGGAGTTCTGTGGCGTGTAGAAAGAAGCCATCAACGCCATCATCGCAGGCAAGAGCCCCGTTGTGGCCATGATGCTAACAGGTGGTAGGAAGAGTTTGTTATTTATGTTGCCAGCGTGGGCAGAGCAGGGCGGGACCACCGTCATTATAATTCTGTTAATTGCGTTATGGGGAGACATGATACGGCAGTGCAAGTTGTTGGGGATATCGTGTGCAGCGTGGGAGGGACGCCGTCCACCCAACGCAGCCGCGGTAGTGTTGGTAACGCCCGAGTCGGCGGTAGGAGAGGAGTTTACAACGTTTTTGAACCGGTTGCGGGCGACGCGGCAGTTGGACCGGATCGTAATCAACGAGTGTTATATCGTGTTGAACCGGCGGTACACGTTCCGCAAACAGATGCAGCAGTTGGGCAAGTTAGTAGCCGCCAAAACGCAGATAGTGTTGTTAATAGCAACGTTGCCGCCAAGCGAGGAGGGCAAGTTGTTTCGACGGATGCATTTCGAGCGGGATCAGGTTAAGATATTCCGAGCAAGGACAACACGAACGAACGTGGCATATTAGGTAGTCAAGGTAGACAAGGCGTTAACAAAAGAGGATATAGAGGCCGTCGTAGTAAAGATGGCGCGGCGGAAGTTAAGACAGTACCGAACCAGCAAGGTGGTGATATACGGCAATTCCGTGCCGAAGGTCAAGAAGTTGGCAAAGCAGTTAGCATGCAACGCGTATTATCACGACGCGGTAGGCAAAGCAAGCATATTGACAGATTTCATAGCCAGCAAACAGCGGGTAATTGTAGCGACAAGCGCATTGGGAATGGGGGTGGATATACCCGACATCCAGTGCATCATTCACATAGATTGGCCGCGGACAATGTTGGATTACGCACAAGAGAGCGGCAGGGCAGGGCGAGATGGATTGCGGAGCGAGGCCATCATCATAGGGCAGGAAGGGGATGAACGAGCGTGTGATAACAAGCCAACCAAGGCAGAACAGCAATTGGTTCAGTTGTATATAGAAGGGGAAGGGTCAACAATACGGTGCCGAAGGCGAGTGTTGGACGCGTATTTAGACGGGCAAGAGGGCCGAGAGAGATGTGAAGAAGGGGAGGAGAGATGTGACATGTGCAGAGAAGCAGACAAAGAGACAGAAGAGGACGGCAGCGAAGATAGCAGCGATGACGACGAGATAGATGTGGTTGAGACGAGAGGCGAGGAGGCGCAGCGAGCGTTCCAGCAGCAGGAGCAGGAGCGACAAGGCCCGCGGCAGACGTTGATACAGCAGCGGCAACAGGAGTTTGCGGACGTAGAGTGGTTGCGTAGGCAGTTAGCATGGTGGGCAAATCGATGCGGGATATGCGAGGCGGCGGGGGATGGGCAGAGCGAGCACGATGTACGGTGGTGTTGGCGACGGGAGAGCCAAAGTACAAAAGAAGCGATCAAGACAATCGAGGAGCAGATCAAGTTTGAGAGTTATTCGGGGTGTTTTTAGTGCGGGGTGCCGCAGGAGATATGTAACCGGTGGGAGAGGAATAGTTACGGGCGGTATCAGAGAGCAAAAGACGGGAATTGTCAGCACAGAGGGGTGTTAGTAGGCGGGTTAATAGGCGTGGCATTAGGGTACACCGAAGTAGGAGAGCGGTGGACAGCACGGTTAGCGAGATTTGGAGTAGACAATTCGGGAGCAGGGCAGACGTTGGTTGCGTTTTTAGGAAAGAAGCGAGTGTTAGAAACGGTTGAAAGTAATAATTTGGCAGGAGGGTTTTGTTGGATAACGCGATTAGTAGTAGAGTAGAGGACGTAACGACGTTTAAGAGATTAGCATTAATTAGCGTAGTAAAAGAATAATATTAGATTACAAGATAATGTTTTTTTATAATGAGCGTTTTTATATAGGTCGCGTATAGAAGATAAGCCGAAAATAGATTAATAGTATAGTATAAAATATAAGGCAGAATAGCGTAGTAAAATAGCGTAGTAAAATAGAGTAATAGAATAGAATAATAGAATAGAATAATAGAATAGAATAATAGAATAGAATAATAGAATAGAATAATAGAATAGAATAGAATAGAGTAAGAGAATAGAGAGTTTTATAGAGTTATTAAGTAATATAAAATATAAAAAAGTAAGATAGAATAAAGTAAAAGAAGATAGGTAAGATTATAGAAAATAAAGGAATATAGAATTAAGAAAAAAATTATTAAGTTAAAAATATAATAGAATAAATAGTAAAGAAAAAAATTATATATAAAATAGATAAGAAAGGGCTAGAGTTTTTAAGTATAGAGAGTATTAGCATTTTTAGTATAGAGAGAGTTAGGAGTTTAATATAGGGAAAGAATTAGAATTTTAATATAAAAAGAGGATTACGATTTTTAAGTATAAAGAGAGGTAGAGCTTTTAAGTAAAAGATAATTAAAGTCTATAAGAAAGAGTTATAAGAAAGTAATATAAGTTAAAAGTAAGTAAAGAGTTAGAAAGAAAGTTTACAGTTTAGAAATAAAAGAAAATAAAGAAAAGACAAAAAAACATAATATAGAAAGAGAAGAGAAAAGAAATATACGCAAGAAAAAGCAAAAGAGATTTAAATAAAATAAAATAAAAGTTTAAAAAGTAGAAGAATTTTATTAAATTTAATGTTAAATAGAAAATAGAAAAGATTATAAGAGAGAGTAGTAGAAAATAAGAAAATAAAAAATTAAAGAAAAATAACAATAAAGAGTAAAGAGGAATAGAAGAGTATAAAGTATAATATAATATAAGAAAACTATAAAAAAGGTAGAATTATAGGGTAGGTATAAGATAATAAAAATAGAAAAGAAAGAAAAATTAAAAAGAAGATAAAAAGAGAATAGAAAGAAAAAGTAAAAGAGTATATATAAAACAGTTGCATAGAAGAGTATAATTAAAAGAAAAAAAAGTAAAAAAGAGTTTATAAAATAAGAAGTAAAAACAAAGTTAGGGTTTTAAAGAAATAGGAGTAAAAAAATAAAAAATTAATATAAGAAAGTAGAGTAAGAATTATATAGAGTGCATATAAAATAAAATAAAGTTATAATAATAAGTATAGTTAAAGAAAAAAAAAGATAGGTATTTAGATAAAGTAAAGAAGAACGTATATAAAAAAAAGAAAAAAAGCAAAAAAGTAAAGAAGAAGAAAGTAGAAAGAGAATATTAGATAAGAATAGAGAAAAAGAATAGAGAAAAAGAATAGAGAAAAAGAATAGAGAAAAAGAATAGAGAAAAAGAATAGAGAAAAAGAATAGAGAAAAAGAATAGAGAAAAAGAATAGAGAAAAAGAATAGAGAAAAAGAATAGAGAAAAAGAATAGAGAAAAAGAATAGAGAAAAAGAATAGAGAAAAAGAATAGAGAAAAAAGAATAGAGAAAAAAAGAGAGGAAAAGTAAAAGTATAATAAGAGAAAATTCTAATAGAATAATAGTAGAGTAGAATATATAAAAAGAGTTAGAATTTTATAGTAAAAGAGAGTAAGAATTATGAAGGTACGATACACGGGTAAGGTTAGAAAATTTCGAGAAATAAATTTTTTATTTTAAGGTGTCAAAACAAAGAGCAGAAGCATGCAAATCGGTCGTACTCTTCTAATTTTTAATTAAGGTCGTGGTCGTGCAGTTATCTGCGTCGAAAGGTAGTGTGGTTGCGAAGTAAGGTCCCGATTTGGTAAGGCGCGCGAAGCGGAGGCGCTAAGCTTAGAAGAGTTCTGGCCTAAACGTGCTAAGCTAAGAAGAACCCCTACTGAATCCCTAGTTCGCAGATTTTTATTCTAAGGTGCAAAGTATGGAGCAAGGGCATGCGAAATAAACGTACTCTTCCAATTTTTGATTAAGGTTGTGGTCGTGTAGTTACCTGCGTTGAAAGGTGGTATGGTCGTGAAGTGAGGTCCCAATTTGGTAAGGTGTGGGGCTAAGCCAAAAAGAGTTCCGGCCTAAACGCGCTAAGCTGAGAAGAGTCCCTCCTAATCTCTAATACGCGACGCGTTTTCGATTCTAGCGTGACCCTATAGCTTATAGTATGCCAGGAAGAAGACTAAAGAAGTATCTTACAGCCAAAGCCAAGGCTAAGGCAAAGCGGAGACGCAATCACAAAGAATACTTGCGTAGAAAGGACCGCTCTTTCTAGTATATAGCTCGCCCCGACTTTATCCACTACGAACCTGCACTCCTAGGCGCTCTAACCACCACCTACCCAGACCTCGGTCTTTGACTCAGCGCCGACGTTCCTATTCCTCGCGACCCTCTTATCTAGCTAGACGAGTTGCTAGAAGGCGAGGATGCATATAGAGCACTATCTCCTCTTGCATCGCTAGCAGTAGACGACGTAGAGGCCGCGACAGTTATTAGTCAACTCCGCGCGAGCGATAGGGAACAGACGAACGAGCGTATTGAGTATGAACAACGTATACTGCAACAGATAAAGGACAGAGATGCAAGGACTGCTGGTATTTTACTTGAGATGCAGGCTGGAACTGCGCAAGTACGTACAAGCGCAGATAAAGTTCTAGAGCACTTAGGGAACATGGAAAGGCATGCAGAACTAAACAGCGATAGTATTCATAGTACAGCAGGCCAGAGTTATGCTATCGAGAGCAGTAACCTGCAGCGATCGTCCACAGCGCCTGTTGCTAGGGATTTGGCTGCTATAGAAGAACTCTTTATTGCAAACACTCGCAGTGTTAGCCACATATTAACACCCACTCTAGTAAGAGCTGCTAACGCTTCTCCAGAGGCTCTGAACAGCCCACGAAGCCAGTGCAGCGTCTCTTTGGTTCGGTCAAGCGGCTGACGCAAGACCTTCCCAACCCAGAGCAACACACTACTCTTTTAGGTTAAACCTGTATCTAGACAAGCGTCTAAGGGTAGCAACGCGCCGCAGCTAGTGCAGCCGACTCCTAGCTATAGCACCCCTCCACTACTACCCCCATCGACTAATTATAGCACACCTCGCCTGCCACAGCCATCTAACAGCAGCAACACTTAGCCAGCTGCGCAAGGAACACTAGCCACTGTGTCTCTCTTACTATTCGCCCGCCCTGGTAATGTGCTTAGCCCACGCGCTGTCTGAGCAGCGTTGCCGACGCAATCGACACCTAGAGCAGGCAGTCCACCTACTCTACCCACTAAGCGAACCGCCTACAAGCTCGCCAAGCAGCTGCGGAACTTTTAAGGCTGTACCCACGAGGAGCACACAGCAGCGGACAGACTCCACTAGGAACATTACTAGCGCCCTGACGTACACTCTGCATGCTTATTGTTTGAGGAGATTACGCACCTGCTTCGCGGAGTGCACAATGGGGGAACGCCTCTTCTAGATGTTCTTAGCAACCCAAAGCTGATGCAACCCTCTAGTCTGCCTGAGAGCTTAGACCTGAAGGCTGCGTTCGAGGGCACGAGTCCCGTCGCTTTCCCTGAAGACGTTGGCACGCCCGACGAGAAGCTGCCCCGCAACCTCTGCCTCCAACAGCACCATAACAGTAGTAGGAAAGGACGTGCTGCTAAGGTTAGGTTCGATGTAGACAGTGTGTGCTGCTTTCCTAGCAGCCTAGCGTTTGCCCGGAACGGCATCGACTGGCACCCTCGAGCGCATCTCATCCTAAACCTGGACGCAGATATATATTTTAGCCTTATGGTGTCTGCGTATAATTGTCGCGGCGACCTAGCGACAAGGAATCTGCCGCTGCACAAGATCCCTCATTACTGCTTTGGTTCTGTTGTAGGCAGCATTAAGTTGCTGCTGATATTCGTCTTCTTCCCAGAACTTTATCTTGAAAGCCAGTACGAGCATAGTACCTACCTAAGCAAGCAAGACTAACAGCTCTGGCTAGATGCTGTGCTGCTCCCAGCCATCGGCAAAACCGTGAATGACTCGACCCTGGCGTCGTATCTTCCCGCCTCTGAGGACAATGCTAGCAGGGGAGTAACCGCGGTGTCGGCAGAGACGTCGAAGCGAAAAGAGAGCGCGCGGGAGCAGCTCTTAGCGTATAGGCTACAGCACCAGCACCTTGATCCGCTGTGGACTACCATCCTTGAACGGATTGCCGAAAACCCTGGCTTGGATTGCTTTAACAACGCTACCCTATTTGTGCATGCAAAGAACACCAAGCTTGCACACATGATAGGCGACTTAACTGGTGCGTACGGACGCTGGGAACAGGCCTGGGCAGAAGCTGCTGATCCGCAATTCTATAGCAAAGATCGCACCTATGTAGACCTTGCCAAGACGGTCACATTAGAGGACTATGCCTACCCGTACGACGTGGTCCCAGCCGAGTTCGAGGCCGAGACTTTTCTCTGGAAGCGCTGCTGCCTGGAGTCCTATGCCCGCACGCGCGTGAAGCTGCTAGAAGACGGCAAATAGGCTAGAGGGAGTCTGCGGGTGACCACCTACCCCTGGGCCACTATGAGAGACACGATGGGCCAGACGCTGTCTGCGGTGCCACGCGGGCAGGAGAATATGGATGGACTGGTGTACTCACAGTTCTACACGAACATTAAGACGCCGTTTGACGACTCCAAGGTGTACGTGTTTGACAACGAGGCGGTAGAGAATCTGGCGCTGGATCCTGGCTACATCCGCTCGCTGCAGCAGTAGGGTGGGGGTGCCACCTTTTCTGAGAACGTCTGCAAGGGCTCCTACCTCCACAGTAAAGGCCGTGCATTCTTCAACCTCAGAGACAACCAGCGGCGATCGTACGGGATCCGGGAAGAGCATCGAATTTCTCTCACCATGATGGATGAGATTTGTGAGCAATGGCGTGCGTGGGATCTCTATGACGACAGCATTGACGACGTCTGCTCGCCGCTCCCGTACTACGTCGTACTATCGCAGGAGCTGTTCGGCTTTCTCCGCGCACAAATTAACAAGTACTGTTTTTTGTTCGAGTATACGCTCGCGCATACCGCCCGGACGTACTTGCTTCCTGAGACCATGGTGATGGTGATCGCGCTGCGAGCGCTTTGGTTCTGCTACGGCAGCAGCTTACTATGCAGAGAGTCGCTGCTGTATAAGGATCGCTGGGAACAGAGGCGCAGGCAGGATCTTGTCGTGAAAGAGGGCCTTGGCATGCAGGAGACGCTGGAGAGGTGCGGTATAGGCTGGTTCCTGCCCAAGTTCAGCTGGGTGACCAGGCGGCTAGCGCAGCCGCATGGCGACAACATGCTTGTTGGGAACTTATTGATGCATGCCGAGTACAAGCGCCGGTGGAGAGTAGTCAAGGACCTGCGGGACGTGTTTGTCCGGTTTAACTAGGCAACAGGCTAGTACTGGCAGTACAACATGCAGCAGCACCCCCAGCTGCTCCGAAAGTGGCTAGAGTATCTACATGCGCTCAGCTTGGAGCAATTCGATGCCGATGTGTGGTTATTGATACTGGCCGCCCACAAGAGCCGTCCCGAGCTGTCGCTAGCTGCGCTTAGGCAGGACGGCAATATGACGTTCTGCTATAAGGGAATGAAACGCATGTTTCTGGAAGAGGGTGCGGTTGCGCCGCCACACTTAGTCACAGGGAACAAGATGCGCTTCTCTATGGTAGATAAGCTGCTGGACTTTCTGTTTCTCTGGGACGACGAGCAAGAGCGTGCAGGATGGGGAGGTAGACCCTATTGTCTCATCCTGCAGAAGAGCTTCGAGTTTGTAGAGAGCCAGCTGGGCTACCAGCGGGTGAGCAGGTGGCTAGACGAGTTCTTCTACCTCGTCCGCTTAACGCATTGGATCCTGCCCTACCTGTCGAACAAGTTATTGATCGCGTCTACAAAAGAAAGCCGCACGCAAAGCTTAATAGGGCAGATGATATGGTTTTTAGCTGTGTTTGCAGATTCTAGCATAGTTGCTTTGCCGTTTAAAGAACCGCCTAGGATGGTCTTTAATCTTGTCTACCAAGCGCACTGATACGCTGGTCGAGTGGGCGCATACAATTAGGCATAGGAGACAGTAATGCTAATCAAGGCGTGTAGAAAGAGGGGGCTGCTAATACTGGGCTAGGACAAGACGGTGGAGCATTGGATCGCCAGCCGGACGAGCGCTAGCACAAAGGGATTCCTACCTATATAGAAGCGAGAGATGCCTCTAACCCTGTCGATGCGAGAGAGGATTAGAGGCCTAAGTCTAGATAAGCTGGACGCGCTAATAGTAGCGTTCACTCGAGAGCAAGAAGCTATAGTCTAAGGAATAGAGACTCGTGTAGAGGCCTCTCCAACAGCGGTTGCAATGTCTTTAGAGAAGCTAAGCATCGCCCAATATTCTAAGCGGGCTAGAGAGGAGCGGAGCGAAAGCGGCAGTGTATTTGTACCCTCTATTAACAGCAACTGAATGCGTCGCAAAATAGAAAAGCAGCGCCGTAGGAGAGTGCTCTCAAGGTTTAAACATATCCACCAGGCTCGACGGCATCTTATAAAAGTAAGGCTACATAAAACTATATAATGTATTTACTCTTAGTACTAGATAGAAAATTCACTTAACGTTATAAAGTGGAAAGGTAAAAGATAATTAGTAAGTTTTCGTATAATTATTCTTGGCCGCATTCTCACTAACTAGCCTATATCCAGTCGGTTCCTTCTATAGCCCACTCCTTTTCCCTCTGCGGAAACGCGACCGGTGGCGTTGCATAGCGGTTTGCAGTTGCTCAAACCGGACTTATTGTTAACCCTAGGCCTGCCCGTGTCCCACACGTAAGGCTCTCCTTTGGCTCTTCTACATCGGCGATGCTGTACCATGAGCTCGACCGCGAGTAGAGGCTGCTGCTGCCGCTTAAGCTGCGCCAAGGTTGTCGTCCCAATAAGCTTCCTAACGTAGCCTATGGCGGTTGCAATAGCTGGGGCTATGCATGCTCCAAGTCTACGCTGAATCTTCCCGTGTACCCATGTTTCCGTAGCGAAGGATGAGCGGAATTCTTTGTTACGCTTGACCTGTTCGAATGCACGGTGGGTAAAGCCTTCACGCCGCGATAGATGGTGAATGCGTTGCACGCCTCGATGGGGCTAGCCCTCTTTGGCAGAGGGTGCGACAAGGTGTAAACGGGCCTAGTAGGGGGAGCCGCACCGTGCTTTGTGGATCCTTTGGGTATGGTGGCCGGCCTAGTACGCGGCGGGTCTTTTTGGGGCACGGGTGGAGGATACTGGTGTTGTGCAGCTAAATGCCTACTACGTATCCACGGCCGAAGGTGTAGAAATGCTAACAGCGCGCATAGGAGGCACCCTAGAGTCGTAAGAACGAGTCCAATTACCAGTACCGTAGACGTTATAGAGCGTGTAGAGGTAGAGATAACGTCTAGTCCCACCAAAGACATGGTTTGGGCGTGGGGAAATGGTAGGTTATATAGGTGGTCTTTGTTAACAATAAGGATGACGATTGCAACCAAGTAACAGGTAATAAAACTAGGAAGCGGTTATGTATTACCATATATTGCGGCGTTAGAGTCTTATTGCTAGAAAAGTTAAGGGAAGACTAGCTACTGTACAAGAGTGAAATAGTAACACGCTAGATCCAGTAAAGAAATATTGTCCAAATTGAGGAGCACATTGTATGTCTCACAGTTTAAATATAGTAGCCTACTGTGGCACGTTAAAATCCCCCGACTCTCTTCGTTCTTCTTCTTTTTTTTCGGGCGCTTGTATTGCTGGCATGGCGTACAACACAGTATCTGTACTAATTTCCCGTGGTTTATCTAGGGAAAGCGTACATGCAGGTAGACTTTTCGCTAGATGACACGTTTGCATACGCATCCAAGATGGAAGGTGCAATGATAAAGGGCCTAAGGAGGGCGTAGTCGGCGCTTTTCGGGGCATAAGCCTTAGGTAGAGGCGTGGTAAGCGTTTCGGTTTGGTGGAATGGAGGCGTAGCGAGCGCGCCGTACAATTATTAGAAGCAACGCCATCCGTGCTGCAAAAAGTTAGTAACGCCTCTCCACCTAAGCTATAGAAGAAGGCCTTTACCGCTACATTTGCGGCTGAACATCCACACTCGGCATGTTTGCGTCGTTGTACCTATAGCGGTTCTTTGTCGAAGCGCTCTTTCCATTCATCTCTCCCCAGCATCTAGTCTGTACGGTACCAATCCTCTCGCCTAGGTCACCCGTAAATGCTAAGTCTTGCTATCACCTACTAGCGTTACTAGACCTTCCCAACCCCATCAACCGTCGTCGCCGCTCTCAAATCCATCGTATTGTACACAGGCATGTATAGCCATACAGTGCTCACAGCTACACTGCTAGCTCTGGCGAGCGCACTGCCTTTCTCTTCGGGAACGACGAGTACGCTCCACGTTGCAAGGAAAGCCACCCCGCAAACCCTTAAGGCTTACAAGGTCAACTCAATGGTATCCCACGTTGGTTCCGACCAATCCCCCTTACGCATCCTCCCCCTTGGTGCATCGATCACTTACGGCTAGGGCTCAAGCAACAGAAACAGGTACCGCGAGCACCTCCAGCACATGCTGCAACACGCGGGAATAGCCGTTGACATGGTAGGCACGGTATCTTTGGGCAAGATGAAGGACAGGGTGCGTTCATCTACACTTCCTTACCCCCATTACTATAGTGCTGATAGCCACAACCCGAACAGCAAAACAAAGGTCATCCAGGCGCCCTAGTGCATCAAGTCGCCATGCACGCCAAGCAGGACCTCCGCTTCCAACCCCACCTTGTGCTGATCAAGTAAGTCCTACCTTACACAGGTGGTCCCCTACACAACGCTAACAAAGCAGTGCGGGAACAAACGATGTGCTCAGCCATTCTCCCCAATACCCCCTCGGCTCCATCGACCGACAGATGGACAAACTCCTGGATAGACTCTTCGACCAGATTCACTGCGTGACGATTGTGCTATCTACCCTCCTGCCCAACGCCGATCCCACGGGCGACGACCGTATCAGGACGATTGTGAATCCCAAGTACCGCGCCATTGCAGAGGCGAGACGCCACAAAGGGCAGCGTATCGTACTTGGCGACATGTATCCGAACGTTGGTAAGGATGGGCTGGGTCCTGATGGGATCCACCCTACGGATATCGGGTACCAGGGCATGGCATCGGTATGGTACAAGGCTGTGGTGGAGGCGGCGGGCAAGGGCCTGCTAAACCTGCAAGGCTTGCACGTGAGGGGCGTGCAAACCAACCAGACGGTGCAAAGCGTCGCCACGTACTAGCGTCGCACGTCCTCGCCTGGAGCGTAGCCTATATAGAGAAGTAGTAGAAGCACACTCCTTTCCTCTGCCAACCATTTCCTCCTTTCCAGATGCTTTCCCTCCACCTTCATTCCGTCGATAGCGATACGATCCATCTATCCTGCTGCCTACTCCATCACCCTAGCCCCAATGCACCGACCAACGACGAGCACCTGCGCCACCCCACCCCTGGGGACGGCGTAGGGGTCAGGCTCCTACTCCCTCAAGGCAAAGGGGAAGCCAAAGGCAATACTAGGTGGCGCTTCTCCGGTGGTTCCTCGCCTTGGCAGGACACCTCCTGTGGTGAACGTACCACCCCCTCGCAACGTAACGGTCTTGGGGGATGCTGGCACACGTAGCAACGGATGGCTACGCTTCCGGCCACGTGCCGCACGTAGGCTCGACAGATGGATAGCGCTCCCCCTTGCGGTCACGCAGGCAAGGGGTGCACAGGCGTGCCGTTGTTTATGGTCGTGCGGTGGTAGCTTAGACGTCGCGTATTCCATCGGTCCCCGCCATGCTGAGCACGCCACGTCGACCTTCACGCGTACGCGTGGGCTGCACTACCGCATGGCCACGTGCCGCTGCTTGGACCGATCTTATCGTTGGCCCTGGGCTTCCTCCCGACTCGCGCTCGAGACCTTCTCCCAGGTCTTGCTCGAAAACCGTCCAGCACGAGCTGGGTCGCGAGTACCAACTGCTGCCACGGCTGGAGCCGGGCCACGGCCGCCGCTCCGGCATGCGCTCCATCTTGGTACGACCTGGCTGCAAAGGCTGGGGCCAAGCGTTCTCTAGATCCGAGCCGATCCCCCTTAAATGCCTCGAACGCTGGCACGTTGGCTGGAAGAGATTTTGGCGATAGATGGGGGACTCCAAAATGGCCGGATGCGTGGGAAGCGAAGCCTCAGTACCCTGAAAGGCAGTGATGGGTTTGCGAGCCTTACAGCGGTTGGCTCCCGCTAGCCACCACGTGCCGAGGGAAGGTTTTCCGAGGGCAGGTCTGCTGGGAGTAGCCGCGTTCCGCCTTGAGGTAGGTTTGGTTGAAGCAACTGGCAGGCGACGGTCCTTTTTGGGGACGGGGGGAGGGGGTCGCCCGTCACGCATTCGTGGGCCAACGCAGTAGAGCAGAAGAAGCAGCGCACAAAGGCAAAAGGCTACTGCCAAAGCGACGAACCCGGCGATTGAGGCTGTGGATAGGCCAGAGCTTGTAGGAGGAGAGACGCCGTATTGAGCCGTGGTACTAACCATGGTCTAGGTTCCTGCAGTAGGGTTATCGTCCATGGAAAGAAGCGTTGCGGACTTTATACATGGTGGGTAGACAAGACCAAACCCATCGCGTGTTGAAGCGGCGAAGCGCAAAGGCGCTCGGGAGGGCGGGCACAGGGTAGGAGTAGTAGAGGTGCTGCGGACGGCGTGGTTCGCTGAGATGCCCGTCTACCGTACGCACACCACTGTGTGTCTTGCATGGCCACCAGATAGCAGTCCTCAACGCCGCACTTCTCCATCGCTGAATGCCTTGTTTGCGTAGCCGATACGACGCTGGCCCCCGGTGGGAGCTACCTACGCCCTCTGCCTATGTAGTTGGGAGGAGCAGTAGGGCAGGCACAGTTTCCGGCTAGGCAGCACGCCTGCATACATATGTCAGCACGGCCCAGCCATGTTGGCGTAAGGCCAGGTAGTGTCAGCAAAAAGTAGGAAGGGGGGTGTTTAGGTGTTGTTGGTGCTTCGGGAGTTGTAGTGGAGAGAGGCGCGGGTGGTGTTTCAGACCATCGGGAACGGCAAGAGGAGAGAGGCACAGATATGACGTTGTAGACAAGAAGCGTAGGCGGCGTCACGCCCCGGCAGAACAGAGGCGCAGCTAGCGCGTAGGGAACGGCCTTGGCGTAGTGGTCCTGCTCTAACAGTCTAGCGCCTCGACCGACAATCCCCGGGCGCCCAGTATCCTAGTAAGCTAAGCTACGGCCGAGGCATGCCTTCTCTCCATAGCCCAGGGGTGGGGAGCGTTGTCAGGGCTGCCAGGGTGGGCTGGGCCATAGGAACGGAGCGTGAGGCAGGAGGTGGGGGGCCAAGATGACAAAGTAGGAGGGCATAAACCAACTGCCTAGGTGACAGGCGTGTCGTGTGTAGACAGGCCCCCGGCTATCCTTTCCCTTTGCCTACCTACCGACCCCGGGAGCCGAATACGTCGAGGGTACAGGTGCTTGAAACGTCGGGCCTACAACGAGCTCGTAGGCGCCTTCTCGTTCCACTACACGTACGTTTCCCTAGCCGTCCACGCGCCTATTAACCCTCGTCCCAACATTGCCGCCTTAGGATCGTTGGCCTGAACCCTACCTTCTGTGGCTCTTGCACATCACCTTTATGGTGGAATGCACTAGGTTACTTCCCTACTAAGTGTTACTTTCTGGTTGGGTAGACTACCCACCCGGCCAATCCGGATGGAAAAGAGTAGAGGACTATGTAATTCGGTATAGAGGGACGATGGCAAGAAGAGATGAGCAGCTTCACAGCAACAAGCTTATATTTATGAACGACAATGTAGATAGAATAAGGGAAAAGTGTAGCCACGTGACTTATGTCAGAGGTGGTGTGTGTAGAAGGTTCCATCCAGGTGCACAGACCACTACCCTCAAGATAAAGCTCTCGCCCTCTCCTTTCTTCCTCGGTAGACTCCTCACTCCACACACTCTTTTCTGCAGATAGCAATACAGCTTGTTGTCCTCATATGCCTCATATGCCTGCCCGCCCACAAAAAGGCTTAGCATTTATTCTTGACATAAGCGAGTGTGGTGAGCTACGGTACAGAATACTGCACGGCAGCGCTAAAGAGAGCGAAGGAGAAGCCGGTTCGTTGATCGAAAGAGGGGAAAGGGTAGCTACTAGCCGTCGTTTGAAAAGCCAAGAGAGAAATCGGCTACCGGGCGTGTATCCTGGCCAAAGAACATCCTAATGGCACCACCAATCGCTCCGTCTCCACGATAGGTCTTTGCCTTACTCGGTCAGAAGTATTTAATGTTGGCTGTACAACCCTCGTCCTTTGTTGTAATCCGCTCGATGGCATCATTGCACAGGTCGTACACCCCCGAAGCCAGCCGCTTTATCTCCTCAATTCCCATCTTGGCAGGCGGATAGAAATTCAGGAGGTAGGTTGCGGTAACGTGGCGATTATCCTTGAGCTGGTGGCCTTGCTTGTCGTGCCCGTTGGTTAGAAGATTAACAACTGCACCAACACCACCATCCTCTTTGATGCCATAGGCGTCGATCTGCTCTTTTAATTGTGAGCAGACGTTGTTCGCGTCCTTCTTAATATCTTCTACCCACATGAAGTTGTCATGGACCTCCGTGCCGTCGCACCACGGCTTTCGGTTTAGGTACAGCTGCTTACCTAGCACCTGCACTTTATCGACGATACCGCGAGGCTTCACGGTGTCCACCTCCTGCGGCTCGTAAAGTAGGACGTCGTCGTCGTCATCGTCGTCGTCGTTACCAATCTCCGCACGGCGGGCGTGCGTTCGTGTCTGGTTAACACAAGCGCGCATCTCCTGCGACGTAGGCTTGCTGCCGTCCTTTGGGAAGCCCGGATGATGCCCCTGGATGCATTTAGTGAAAGGCGAGAACTGCGGATCTACACCGCGTGCGGGGATGGTGGTAGCACGCGCTGTGACGGAGATGAGGCTCACGGCCACAGCGACGCCGGTGGTGATACTTGGCTTCATAGCGTGAGCGTGGGAACTTGCAGTTTGTTGAGAAGGCGTCTCCGTAAGAAGGTGGATGGGATGAAGATGAATAACAAAGCGAGGACTTGCTGTTTAGGGAGAGACGGATTAGGGAGCCTCTTAAATACCTTGCTACGAGTCTGCCTAGCCCCCTCCTTCTTAGGACAGACCAGACGCGGCGTCAGGCATAGTTGAGCAATTGGTGCGGGTGGCTTGGACCGGCACAGTATCTTGTGAGTGAAGGATTGCCGCGCATAGCGTTGACTGGGTCAGATGTGCGCTCTCAACCTCGATAGTGTTTCTATTTGTAGGACTCGTAGTACAACGATCTGCGCGCTGACTTTGACCATGAAACCAGAAAGTACGGCACCGACAGATGAGGGCTCATCACTCGTAGTTGGTACGGACGGGACGTGATGAGAGGCACAGGCGGCGGCGACCGAGGCGCAGGATCCCCTCACCCACGCCTCGAGCTTCTGCGGCATGTGCACGTTCACGTGGTGCAGGAGGACTCGTATGGTAACGGATTGAATAGGTTAACGATCCGTCTACGAAGGATCTCTGGGGCTAGCTAGGTTTGTCGTGCTTCTGCAACAGACGTATGATCCTAGGGTTTCCCTTCTCTGCAGCCAATGTCTTCACCGTGGCTCTGTCACTATCCAGCAAGTCCTGCCTCGCGCCGCGTCGTAGAAGGAATTCAACCATGGCCTCTTGGTCGCGCCGCACGGCAACGTGGAGGGGCGTGCCTATTATGTCCACGTCACGGTCAGTCTGATTCCAGCGGAGAACCTCGTTCACTTCCGCGCCCGACTCGAGCAGGAGCTCTGCGGCTTCGAGGCAACCCACCTCTGCGGCGCCTTGCAAGGCTATCGATCCTCGCACGGCTGCGCCGTGGTCGAGAAGCAACTGCATGATGGTCGTCGATCGGAGCAAAGCCGCCTGGTTAAGGAAGGAGATGGGGGGAAATGAATAGGGCCCGTTTGGGTCCGCACCCTTGGCAAGTAGAAAGCGTATGAGGTCCAGTTTGCCATAGAGGATGGCGATGCCGAGCGGCGATCCTATTCGCTCCACGTCGTGATTGAGCCCAAGGCCAGCATCCAAAAGCGCTTGAATTACGTCGGGTATGCCTCCAGCAGCAGCGAGATATACTACGTAGTCGGACATGGCTGCAACACGCCATTCCTGGGGAAGGTCGTCGACGAGGGGGACGACCGGGTCCCAGGGACCGTACGAGCCCTGCCAGTGATCCCTAGGGAGGCTGGCCATGAGATGGCGAAGACTGTTCGTATGGCCACCCATTGCAGCCTCGCCCATTGCCATCTTCATTGGCGGATTGGTTTCTTTAGCGTTAGAGATAGCCAGTAGCTGAGCGGTGCAGGCCTTAACGTCTGCCAAGGCGCCTTGTTTGCACGCTTGAAGCAATGCTCGCCCAGCGTTTCGTGCAGCCATGGATGCGTACGTGTGCCTACTGCTTATTGAGGCGAAAGGGCGTGCGAATCGTGTAGCCAGTTTTGATACCGTAGTGCACGAGATAGGGCGTCGCTAGCGGCGTGGCTTTTGTGATGCAGCAATTGGTACCTAGGGTTAGGTGTAAGTAGGTAAGGTCGACACTTAAGCGAGGACACGGTCACCTTTATAATAGATGCGGCAATAACACGACACCGTGCCACGCATGTTTTGCCCTGAAACCTTCTGGCGAGGCCGTGCCAATCAGGCTTCAGCGCTAATTAGCGCTAGTCGAGGCGAATGCTGCCATGCACCCTTTGGCATCCTTATACGCCGCCCCTGGCGTTCACTAGGGCCTAAGCGGCGTATACGGCGCAATGCTAATCGCGACCTCCACCAATTAGGCCTATTTGTGGATGAGTAGAAAGGCAGGTCTGCAGCCACTTCTAGGTTGCCCACGGCTTCATTTATTACTCTCTTAGATACGATACCTTTTCTCCCCAAATAAGAGTACATAAAACTTGTCTCTATCTACCTACGGCCATGCTGTTCTCTCGTCTACTTACTTCTACCCTCTGCCTGTGGAGCGTGCAAGGGCTGCCGGTGCAGGAAGAGAACTCGCTTAGTACGCTTGATACTTGTGGGCTACTAAACGGCTTCCTTGCGCTTGCCACAACGGCCATTCGGAAGCATACCATCGGTTCTACGAAGACGAGTGAGTATCCCTTTCTACTTACTATGCTTAAGGTGGCATCTAGGCTAATGTAGCGAATAGTGATGCACTCTAGTATTGGGCCCGTTAATGCTACTCGTATCGCCAGAGGCAAGGGCCTATAGACTGTTAAGACGACCATATTGTATACAATTACGAAGGACCGTGAGCTGTACAAAGACACGCTAGCCCCATACTGCATACCTAAGGAGCAGTACTACGCGCGTCCTAATAATATGTCACAGGACTGGGTAGAGGCGTGGGCGCAGATATTGAGGGCGTGGGCAACGTATACAGAGGAGCAGACTACACTAGTAACACATATAGAAGGCCCTAACCTAGCTAGTTTCTACAAGACAATAGAAGAGCCAATCCTGTAGGGAAAGAATACCCAGATTAATATCGAGAATTAATATCCAAAAGGACCTTTGTAAGGTATTGGCCTTACTTATTACTATTGCAGAGTGTGACGGTCCAGTATACTGGCAAGTCACATGAGCACCTGGCGCGACTGCCTTACGCCCTAGTGCGACTGCCTCCTACACCTAGGGCAACTGCTCGCGCACCCAGCGCAGCTACCTTGAATGGATAGTTATTCCGCCCTAACGGCTGCGCATAAAAGCGCGTAAGTCCTGTGTACCTAGAGTCTCCTTATCTTAGTGTAGCTTTTTAAAAATAGAGTCAACTTACCTTATCTACTTCTTTTAATATAGGAGACTGTGCTTATTCTAACCCAGGGCTGCAATTCTAGTAAGATTGGACTGGATATTTACGGCGAACGCTTTATTAGGGATAGAATATCCGCGCTAGCACGATTCGCGTGGGTACTTTTTAGCACAGAGACTCGCTGGAATATTTACTTAAATCCCACTAGAATAAGGTTCCCGCGGGCTAATTAACCCTAACCCAGGGCGGCTTAAACATATTGGGTAACATGTCGATAGTATTATTATAGCATCGTTAATTTGTTAGGGATAGAATATCCGCGCTAGGCCAATTCCCGTGATTAGGGTTAGGGTTAACCCTAATCCTAAGGGTAAAAAGAGTTAAAAAACAAAAAAAAAGTAGGAAAAAGATTAAGGGGATAAAAGAGAGTATATAGTTAGAATTTAAAAAAATAAAATAGTATAAAAAAGATGAGTATTAAAAAAGAGTTATATAAATAGCAAAAAAAAGAATAGAATAAAAAAAAAGAAGAGTGTTATTAAAGAAAAAAATAAAGAGGAGAGGGTTAGAATTTTAAAACATAAAAGGGTTAGGGTTAGTAAAAATTAGGGCTAGGAATATAGTCTAATTAATTTTTTTTTAAAAATAAAAAAAAGGTAAAATTAATCTTGTTAGATATAATATTACGCAGAGCATAATAGTTAGAATACACATATAAAATATAAAATAAAGTAAGATAAAGGATTTAAAATAAAAGAAATATATTAAAAGAATAAATAGTAAATAAGTAAATAAGTATTAATATATAGTAGTTAAGAATATAATTAAAAAGATAAATAAAAAGTAAAGTGGTTTAGAAATATAAAATAAAGTAGAGTTTAAATTAGTAAAATTTATAAAGAGGTTAGTAAAGAATAAAAAATAAAGAGAATTAAAACTTTATATTTAAATAAGTTTATTATAAAGGTAGTAACAAAAGGAATATAATAAAACTAAATAAAGGTATTAAATAAAGTAGTAATGTTAACGTATTTAACTAGTGAGCCGGTTAGACTACTTTGTCAGTTAGTTTTTCTTAGCATAAATTTACATTTTAAAGCTTTAATAACTTTATAAATAGCAGGTTATATAAAATAAAATTTTAATATTAGACTTTTATATATATATACTTTCTATTTTTTTAGATAAAAGTCTATATTAATAATATATTACGTAAGTTACTTAAGTTTAAAGTTATGTAGGCTCGGTTAAGGTTTATACCTAGTAACACCTATATATAACTTATAATAAACGTAACAACTATTTTTATATATAATATATATATTATATTATACTATAGCATAGCTTACTAAGCGTGCAGCCTACTTATAAGGCTAGTTTAATTAACCTAAATAGGTAAAGGTCTAAAATTACTCTTTTATTTATATAAGCTATAATAACTTATTTTTAATTTTTTTCTTTTTACTTTCTACTATTCATACCATTATATAAAATAGTTCTAAAGGTCTATATATAGTAATAATATTTTATAATTATAACAAATTAATACTTTACTTTTTACTAATTTCTATTACTTAATTCTATTAGTATATAATTAAAATCAAACTAAAATAATTTTTTACTATACTTATCTATATATATTAAAGTAGTTAGAAAGTTAAAATATATTATATATATTTATATTACTATATTTAAGAATACTTTTTCTATTTTTAGTCTTTCTAAACTAAAACCTAAATAGTACTAGTAATACTAAGCTGCACACTATATACTACTAATATGCTATAGATTATATATATAACTTTATATAAAAAAGTATTATAGTTTATTAGGCTAGTATAGTAGTGCTTAGTAGGTATAAACCTCAAGCGAGTACACTTAAGTTTAAACCTAAATATCTTACGTAATATATTATTAATCTAAAATTTTATTCTAAAAACTAAAACTATATATATATATAAAAGTATAATTTAAAGGTTTTATATTATATAAGCTAGTATTTATAAAGTTATTAAGGTTTTAGAAAGAATATTCGTGCTAAGAAAAAAGTGGCCGGCGAAGTGGTCTGACCGACGTACTGGTCAAATACGTTAGTGGTAATAATAATTATATATAAAAAATAAGAAGTTTAATTTTACTATTTTTTACATATAATATTTAGGAAATAAATAAAAGTAAAGGCATTATTAAAAAATAAAAAGAAAAAGTAAAATATTTAGCAGTAAAATAAACAAAGCAATTAATAGATAAATTAGTAGTATAGTATATAATATAAAATTTTATATATATACTAAAAATAGATACTTAGCATACCCTAGTAAACTAACATTAAAGTATAAAACTCATAATATATAATTAATAAAAACAATAAAAAAATTCAATAATAGCAAATAAATAATAGTAAAATAATAGTAATAGCTAGTGTATTTTAGATTAATGTTTTAATAAAAATAAAGGTGGATAGGTATAGTTAGTTAATTATATTAAAGGTATAATTTAACTAACTATAAAACGAGTTATTAGAATTAGGGTTAATTTTTAAGTAAAAGTAAATTAAAGGGCTTTTTTGTAAAGTTGGGATATTATTTATAGCATAATAGTTAAGATTAAAGTAAAAATATATAATAGTTAAAAAGTAAAGATAAAAATATATAAAATAGGGGAAAATAGTAAATAAGTAGTTATATATTAATATATAGTAGTTAGGAAATTAGAGAAATAATTTAGAGTATAAATGTTAATGTTAGTAGAAAAGAATTTATATTTTTAAATATTAACATAATTAGGATTCTAAATATAATATTATAGTAATTTTAAAGAAGTAAATATTACAAATATAGAATTTAAGAATAAGTAGGATTTGTATAGGAGTGGCATTAAAATTAATAACATCTTTAAAAGGTAAAATAGAATAAAAAGTAAAGAAAGTTATAAGTAAATATTTATTTAAGAAAATAAATTAAAGAAGTAGAAAAGATTTATTATAAAAGTAATTAAATATAAAGAAAAATAGAAAGTAAAGGAGAATAGTTAAAATAATAGTAAAGAATAGGTTAAAATTAAACAATTAAATATTTTAAAAATAATGTTTGAATTGTATAAATAGTAGAAAATAAAAAATTTAGAAAATAGAGTATATAAAACTAAAAGCATTTGGGGTTGGCAATTATAATAAAAATAGAATTAGAATTTTTTTAATTATAGATTTGTATAAAACTTAATGCTTACTTAGTATTTAAAATAATAAAGCGTCATAGTTTTAGTTTATTAAAAAGATTAGCCGTTATAGAATAATAAGAATTACAATAGTATTTTTAAAAAATTAAATTTATATAAAATAAACAAATTATAAATTAAAAATTGTATAATTAAGAGCCGTTATAATTAGAGGATAAGATAACAAACGAAATAAAATTTAATTTTATAAAGAGGTTAGATTTTAATTAATATAAGGATTAGAATAACATTAAGTGAATAGGTTAGGGTTTAAACATAGATGATAATTAAGATACATAGTATTAATAAAATAAAGGTAAAAATTTAGATATAATAATAAGATTAAAGATTAAATTATAAAATCTGTTTATAAGTATATAATGTTATGGGAAAATAAGGAGTATAAAAAAAAGAAGATAAAGAAGAAAAGAGTAAAAAGAGAAGTTAATAATGGTTATACATATATAAAGTTTAGGAATAGCATAGTAAGAAGAGCCAAAAAAAAATTTATAAGGAAAAAAAAAAAAAAAAGAGTAATAAGATTAACATGTTTAGAAAAGAAAAAGGAAAAAGAAAAAAATAGAATAAAGTAGAGGAGTTTAATAAAGTACTAAAAAAATAAGACGTTAATTTATATAGTGTAAAGAAAAGGAGTAGAATTATACACTATTTAATTTAGAAGTATAAGAGATTTTCTTTATTTTTTTTTTTAAAAAAAGATAGAAGATAGTGTAGGATTAAGTTTTATATAAAAGGTAAAATAAAAGGTAGATTACTATATTAAAAGAATAAAAGAAAGGGATATTAAAACATTTTATAAATAAGGAGATTAGAAAGAATAAGTTTATAAGTAAAAGATATAAAGTAAATAATATAGAGAGTAGAGAGTAGAAGGATTTAATAGGAAAAATTAAAGAATAAAATGTAATATAAAAGTTGTAACAAAGAATTAAAAAGTTAAGAGTGTGTAAGGATAGTATTAAATTTTAGGTTTTATAAGTAAGGAGTATTTTAAGTTTTTAAAAAATAGCAGAAAATAATAGATAGATGAATTATAAAAATAAATTTTTAAAGAGAGATAAAAGCATAAGATAGAAAAGGTAGATTATGAAGAATAATTATAAAATAAAAAAGAAAAAAGAAAAAGTAAACAATAAAGTATTTATTTATTAAGGGTTAGATATTCATATATATAAAAATAAAAATAGAAGTATAGTATATTAAAAGATGAAAATTAAAAGAAATGTAAAATAGTAGAGGGTAAAAGAGTAAAAAGAGTAAAAAAAGTAAAAGAATTTAAATAAGTAGGGGGTCTAGGAAACTAGGAGGGTCTAAGAGAGTGTAAAGTAGAGGGTAAGACAAAAGAAAGAGCAGTAAAGGAAACAAGTACGTAAGAGGGTATTTTAGTTAGAGAATCGGGTTGTAAGTGCACAAGACGCTAAAGGTGGGCGGTTTAGGTAGGGTTCAAGGAGGGGAAACGCTGGTGCGGCACAAAGCGCTGAGGTGGTGGGCGGAAGAGGTTAGGGTTAGGGTTAGGGTTAGGGTTAGGGTTAGGGTTAGGGTTAGGGTTAGGGTTAGGGTTAGGGTTAGGGTTAGGGTTAGGGTTAGGGTTAGGGTTAGGGTTAGGGTTAGGGTTAGGGTTAGGGTTAGGGTTAGGGTTAGGGTTAGGGTTAGGGTTAGGGTAGGCTGGTGTTACCGTGGGAATGAATCCTTTTAAC
>JACONQ010000021.1:1412500-1414039 GCA_014281115.1 Laburnicola sp. R22_1 | reverse complement strand
AATTGTTCCTCGTTAAGAGGTTTAAATTGTACTCATTCCAATTACAAGACCCAAAAGAGCCCTGTATCAGTATTTATTGTCACTACATCGCCGTATTGGCATTGTGTAATTTGCGCGCCTGCTGCCTTCCTTGGATGTGCTCGCCGTTCCTCCGGCGGGCTCTCCGGAATCGAACCCTAATTCCCCGTTACCCGTTGAAACCATGGTAAGCCAATACCTTACCATCGAAAGTTGATAGGGCAGAAATTTGAATGAACCGTCGCCGGCGCAGGGCCATGCGATCTGAGAAGTTATCATGAATCACCAAAGAGCCCCGGAGGGCATTGGTTTTTATCTAATAAATACACCCCTTCCGAAGTCGGGGCTGTTTGCATGTATTAGCTCTAGAATTACCACGGTTATCCAAGTAGTAAGGTACTATCAAATAAACTATAACTGATTTAATGAGCCATTCGCAGTTTCACGGTATAAATTGCTTATACTTAGACATGCATGGCTTAATCTTTGAGACAAGCATATGACTACTGGCAGAATCAACCAGGTAACTATCCTGAACCCACGCAGTAAAGGTAGGACACCGCCCCGGAGGACGGCGGATGTGAGCGTTACCGTGCAGGAAGGGCCACGAAAGATCCGCGCCCAGCCGCCGCCATCGAGAGTGCCAAAGGCGCCCAAGACAACCGACGACCGATTCATTTGCCCCCACTGAGTTCCCCAAGAGACAGTCCGCGGCGGGAGGCGTCGGGCTTGGAAGCCGCCAACCTTCGCCACATATGGCCCTCAAGAGGGGAGGCCTGCGAGCAGTCAAGCCCTGTTACAGGCTGTTACTCCCCGAGACCTACCCCCAGGCGCCTGTTTTACGGAAAGTAGCCAGGCCAACAATCCACAGACGCCGGAAACGTTGCCTACTGCCATGAGACAATAGGGCTTCTGATCCCCTCCACAAGCTCAGGTGCAGCCGACGAACGCCGACCGCTTGCAAAATATAGGCGTTAACCTACCTGGGCAAGGGGCTGAGATTTGATCTGACCCCCGATGGCTCGCTGACTAGAGTTGACGTTGCCGGCAGCCACCAGGGATACAAATCGTGCTATTATGAAACCTCGGAGGATTTGACTCCTCCTTATAGTACTGGGGAACGCAATGCGACACGATTGCGCCCGCGCGCAACGAAAGTGCCGGAAAGATTTTGCGCGACCGCGATTTTGTATGGCGTCGGAGGTGAGGATGCGCTCTGTCGGCAAAACGCCGAACGCCGAGCTCTGGTTTCTGACATAGAGTAAAATTTTGGGGGTTTTGCTTTTTTGCAAAAGGTAATTAGAATAGTGGCCTATTAACTACTTTTTCTACTAACTAATAATTTTATAATATATAAGAAATAATTTGCTATTAAACTAGAATTTTAATACTTAGAATAGCTTACGTAATAAAAAGTTTAGCTAATCTCTTTTTACACAAACGTGTAAATGCAATAAACTACCTATCTACTAGTACTTTTCTGCTTACTAATATTTTCTATATACTATATAATAGTAAAAG
>JACONQ010000021.1:1370000-1372500 GCA_014281115.1 Laburnicola sp. R22_1 | reverse complement strand
TTTTGCGCGACCGCGATTTTGTATGGCGTCGGAGGTGAGGATGCGCTCTGTCGGCAAAACGCCGAACGCCGAGCTCTGGTTTCTGACATAGAGTAAAATTTTGGGGGTTTTGCTTTTTTGCAAAAGGTAATTAGAATAGTGGCCTATTAACTACTTTTTCTACTAACTAATAATTTTATAATATATAAGAAATAATTTGCTATTAAACTAGAATTTTAATACTTAGAATAGCTTACGTAATAAAAAGTTTAGCTAATCTCTTTTTACACAAACGTGTAAATGCAATAAACTACCTATCTACTAGTACTTTTCTGCTTACTAATATTTTCTATATACTATATAATAGTAAAAGTGTTTTTTAAGAATTTTAGAATAATGTTAAAAGGCGCTAGAAACGTTTTTATCCTTGGTAACACAAAAATTTAAAAAATTCAAGACTTAGTTAAAAAAGAACTTTTTTCTTTTTTTTAGAAAACATTTTACGTACAAATAATAGTAGCCTACTAAGTACTATTACTACAACCTACTATTTTTAAAAATAATAGAAAAAGATTGCCAATAAATCTAGAATTTAAAAACTAGAATAGCTTACATAATAAAAGGTGTAGCTAATCTCTTTCTTGTACAAATGTATAAATTGTAATAAACTACCTATCTACTAGTACGTTTTTGCTTACTAAGATTTTTTATATAATATACTATAGCTGAGGTTTTTCTTTAGAATTTTAGAATAATTTTAGAAGGCGCTAGAAAAGTTTTTATTCTTAGTAACACAAAAGTCTAAAAAGATTTAGGCCTTAGTTGAAAAGAAAACGTTTTCTTTTTTTACAAAACGTTTTACTTCTAAATAATAGTAGCCTACTAAGTACTATTACTACTACCTACTATTTTTAAAAATAGCAGAAAGAGATTCTTTATAAATCTAGAATTTAGAAAACTAAAATAGCTTACATAATAAAAAGTTTTACTAATCTCTTTTTTTTATAAAAATATAAATTGTTATGAACTACCTATCTACTAGTACTTTTCTACTTATTAATATTTTCTATATAGTATATAATAGTAAAAGGCTTTTTAAGGATTTTAGAATAATTTTAAAAGGCCCTAGAAAAGTTTTTATCCTCAGTAACACAAAACTCTAAAAAAATTCAATACTTAGTTAAAAAAACTTTTTCCTTGCAAATAATAGTAGCCTACCTAGTACTATTGCTACTACCTACTATTTTTAAAAGTAACAGAAAAGGATCCTCTATACATCTAGAATTTAGAACACTACAATAGCTTATATAATAAAAAGTTTAGCTAATCTTTTTTTACACAAATAGGTAAATGATAATAAACTACCTATTTACTAGTACTTTATAGCTTACTAATATTTTCTATATACTTAATAATAGGATAAGAATTTTAAAATAATTTTAAGAGGCCCTAGAAAAGTTTTTGTCCTTAGTAATACAAAAATGTAAAACAATTCAAGACTTAGTTAACAAAAACTTGTTACTTTTGAATAATAGTAGCCTACCTAGTACTATTGCTACTACCTGCTATTTTTAAAAATAATAAAGAAAGATTCTCTATAAATCTACAATTTAGAATACTAAAATAGGTTACGTAATAAAAAGTTTAGCTAATCTCTGTTTTGTATAAATGTATAAATTGTAATAAACTACCTATCTACTAGTACTTTTCTGCTTACTAATATTTTTTATATAATATACTATAGCTAAAGTCTTTTTAAGGATTCTAGAATAATTTTAAGACGCCCTAGAAAAGTTTTTATCCTTAGTAACATAAAAATCTAAAAAAGTTTAGAACTTAGGTAAAAAAACTTTTTCTTATAAATAATAATAGCCTACCTAGTACTACTACTACTACCTACTATTTTTAAAAATAATAGAAAAAGGCTTTTCTACTTACTAATATTTTCTATATACTATATAATAGTAAAAGTTTTTTTAAGAATTTTAGAATAATGTTAAAAGGCCCTAGAAAAGTTTTTATCCTTAGTAGCATAAAAATCTAAAAAAGTTTACAACTTAGTTAAAAAAATTTTTCTTTTTTTTAGAAAACGTTTTACTTATAAATAATAGTAGCCCATCTAGTACTATTGCTACTACCTACTATCTTTAAAAAATAGTAGAAAAACATTCCCTATAATTCTATAATTTAGAAAACTAAAATAGCTTATATAATACAAAGTTGTACTAATTTCTTTGTTATATAAATAAGTAAATTGTAGTAAACTATCTATCTACTAGTACTTTTTAGCTTACTAATATTTTCTATATACTATATAATAGTAGAAGGTTTTTTTAAGGATTTTAGAATAATTTTAAGAGGCCCTAACAAGGTTTTAATATAAAAATAAAAAAATAAAAACCTTAAGTAAAAAAACTTTCTCAAAAAAGTTTTTACTTCTAAATAATAGTAGCCTACCTAGTACTATTGCTACTACCTACTCTTTTTAAAAATAGTAGAAAAAGATTCTCTATAATAAAAA
>JACONQ010000021.1:1360000-1362500 GCA_014281115.1 Laburnicola sp. R22_1 | reverse complement strand
TGAAACCTCGGAGGATTTGACTCCTCCTTATAGTACTGGGGAACGCAATGCGACACGATTGCGCCCGCGCGCAACGAAAGTGCCGGAAAGATTTTGCGCGACCGCGATTTTGTATGGCGTCGGAGGTGAGGATGCGCTCTGTCGGCAAAACGCCGAACGCCGAGCTCTGGTTTCTGACATAGAGTAAAATTTTGGGGGTTTTGCTTTTTTGCAAAAGGTAATTAGAATAGTGGCCTATTAACTACTTTTTCTACTAACTAATAATTTTATAATATATAAGAAATAATTTGCTATTAAACTAGAATTTTAATACTTAGAATAGCTTACGTAATAAAAAGTTTAGCTAATCTCTTTTTACACAAACGTGTAAATGCAATAAACTACCTATCTACTAGTACTTTTCTGCTTACTAATATTTTCTATATACTATATAATAGTAAAAGTGTTTTTTAAGAATTTTAGAATAATGTTAAAAGGCGCTAGAAACGTTTTTATCCTTGGTAACACAAAAATTTAAAAAAATTCAAGACTTAGTTAAAAAAGAACTTTTTTCTTTTTTTTAGAAAACATTTTACGTACAAATAATAGTAGCCTACTAAGTACTATTACTACAACCTACTATTTTTAAAAATAATAGAAAAAGATTGCCAATAAATCTAGAATTTAAAAACTAGAATAGCTTACATAATAAAAGGTGTAGCTAATCTCTTTCTTGTACAAATGTATAAATTGTAATAAACTACCTATCTACTAGTACGTTTTTGCTTACTAAGATTTTTTATATAATATACTATAGCTGAGGTTTTTCTTTAGAATTTTAGAATAATTTTAGAAGGCGCTAGAAAAGTTTTTATTCTTAGTAACACAAAAGTCTAAAAAGATTTAGGCCTTAGTTGAAAAGAAAACGTTTTCTTTTTTTACAAAACGTTTTACTTCTAAATAATAGTAGCCTACTAAGTACTATTACTACTACCTACTATTTTTAAAAATAGCAGAAAGAGATTCTTTATAAATCTAGAATTTAGAAAACTAAAATAGCTTACATAATAAAAAGTTTTACTAATCTCTTTTTTTTATAAAAATATAAATTGTTATGAACTACCTATCTACTAGTACTTTTCTACTTATTAATATTTTCTATATAGTATATAATAGTAAAAGGCTTTTTTAAGGATTTTAGAATAATTTTAAAAGGCCCTAGAAAAGTTTTTATCCTCAGTAACACAAAACTCTAAAAAATTCAATACTTAGTTAAAAAAACTTTTTCCTTGCAAATAATAGTAGCCTACCTAGTACTATTGCTACTACCTACTATTTTTAAAAGTAACAGAAAAGGATCCTCTATACATCTAGAATTTAGAACACTACAATAGCTTATATAATAAAAAGTTTAGCTAATCTTTTTTTACACAAATAGGTAAATGATAATAAACTACCTATTTACTAGTACTTTATAGCTTACTAATATTTTCTATATACTTAATAATAGGATAAGAATTTTAAAATAATTTTAAGAGGCCCTAGAAAAGTTTTTGTCCTTAGTAATACAAAAATGTAAAACAATTCAAGACTTAGTTAACAAAAACTTGTTACTTTTGAATAATAGTAGCCTACCTAGTACTATTGCTACTACCTGCTATTTTTAAAAATAATAAAGAAAGATTCTCTATAAATCTACAATTTAGAATACTAAAATAGGTTACGTAATAAAAAGTTTAGCTAATCTCTGTTTTGTATAAATGTATAAATTGTAATAAACTACCTATCTACTAGTACTTTTCTGCTTACTAATATTTTTTATATAATATACTATAGCTAAAGTCTTTTTAAGGATTCTAGAATAATTTTAAGACGCCCTAGAAAAGTTTTTATCCTTAGTAACATAAAAATCTAAAAAAGTTTAGAACTTAGGTAAAAAAACTTTTTCTTATAAATAATAATAGCCTACCTAGTACTACTACTACTACCTACTATTTTTAAAAATAATAGAAAAAGGCTTTTCTACTTACTAATATTTTCTATATACTATATAATAGTAAAAGTTTTTTTAAGAATTTTAGAATAATGTTAAAAGGCCCTAGAAAAGTTTTTATCCTTAGTAGCATAAAAATCTAAAAAAGTTTACAACTTAGTTAAAAAAATTTTTCTTTTTTTTAGAAAACGTTTTACTTATAAATAATAGTAGCCCATCTAGTACTATTGCTACTACCTACTATCTTTAAAAAATAGTAGAAAAACATTCCCTATAATTCTATAATTTAGAAAACTAAAATAGCTTATATAATACAAAGTTGTACTAATTTCTTTGTTATATAAATAAGTAAATTGTAGTAAACTATCTATCTACTAGTACTTTTTAGCTTACTAATATTTTCTATATACTATATAATAGTAGAAGGTTTTTTTAAGGATTTTAGAATAATTTTAAGAGGCCCTAACAAGGTTTTAATATAAAAATAAAAAAATAAAAACCTTAAGTAAAAAAACTTTCTCAAAAAGT